>AZIM01004312.1:12867-23111 GCA_000516915.1 Ophiophagus hannah | reverse complement strand
GGGATTTGCCGGTTCTCCGAACTACTCAAATTATCATTTTCAGGAGCTACTAGAATATCATAAAAATGTGTAAATGCTTTCAAGTTCTCTGGAGTTCAACAAATTTGGCTGAACAGCAAACAGACTGTGGAAAAACAACATTAAAGAACCATATCTAAAAATTAGAGCAGATCTTTTGTGCCCATAAGGCCTGCAGTTTACACTCTGCCTGAAGTTCATAAGTATATTGGAATTAGTCTACAGTAAGTGTTGCAAGTATCAGATTATGTCTAATATTCGGGGACAAAGAACAAAAGGTTGGCATACCTACATATACAGATTATATTGTATGTCATCCCTGCTCAACATATATTTTTTCTTTGCTTTTTGTAATTACTACATTCATAGATCTTTCAGGCTGATTGTGCCACACTAAGACATATACTTGAGTAATCAAGAGGCTTGTGCATGTATGTATTTACTTTCCTCTTATTTATATATCCAACAATGCTTTCACAGCATGTGCTAGTATGATTGCCTGTTCGGTTAGGCATCCATGGTCATATTACATCTGACTTGTAATACAATATAGTGACTACAGCATATTGATTAGTCAATTGACCATATCAAGAAATTTGAAGACTTGTAATATGACCAACTTACAGAAAACCAATTGATTTACAATGGATCATTTGGTTCCTATCTGGGTTATCTGGGCACCAACAAAGGCATGCATGTACATTTACACACAAATACAGAAATTAACAAGCGCAGTTGTGTAAGCTGCAATAATCAGTTGTTGCTCCTGGACTATATCCTTCAAATTAATCAGGGCCTATTCTTTTATTGGCTCACACTAGAAGCCATGGCAGAGTTTTAGCAACCAGAGGAAACTAACATAGACATGAGGTTTCTCTCCACTTGACAAAACCATCAGATGATTTAATGTGATTAAGATAATACATGGGTTATTTTGTTATTATTCAGTGTATATTCCTTCACATTAAACATCCAAGCACACTTGATTTTCAATGTCCCATTTTACTTGCTAATATTTTCCAAACATCCAGTGAAACCAAATTAGAACCTAAATTACTGCTTTCCAGTTTCAATAATTTCAAACTTTTATGGGAAAAATATTTTTCAAAAAAACCCCAAACAACTGGGGGTGAATTATCAGCTCTTTCAAACATTGATCTAAGCTAAAGTTTTACTTAATAGCTGCAGTCATGCAAGCGTTATCTTCCCCCATCTTTAGTCAATTGTTTCCTCGATATTACAAATTATTCTGAAAAAAACAGCCCATGATCACAATGATCACAGCCAGTAAGATTTTGCAGTGTAAAAATGTGGCATGCTCAGGTCAAGCCAGAATAACTACAAATCATTCCTTCTTGACTAATTATACAGATGTAACCAATTGCATCCAAGAACTGTGAATGGGATGACATCACAATTTTTATAACTAACATGACTTGGCTACATGATCATGCCATTTAAGACAATTGTTTTGAAAGAATATAAACCGAGTGCTGAAAATTGTGGGTAAAACCAAGTGTGTTTTGGCAATGCTGATGATGTTTAGGAAAGGGAGTTCAGATGTCACACATTTTTCCCACATGGCGGTTGATATGTGGGTTGCCTTCCCTTCTACCTGAAGCTTATCTTTTTGGTAAAACAATGCCATGCATGAAATGACCTTGCCTGACTAGCAGTTTCACTTCTTCTGTTGTGCAATGCAAAAGTCACTGAAGCTGAAATGAATGAGAAGTTGATGGATGAATATTTAGATAAACATTAAGGCTCCTTGCACATGAGAATTAATTGCAGGAAGACAGGATTCTTGTTTGCTTGAGAGATGCTACCCATGGAGTCAGGGATAAATCATTCTGAATCGAGGCAGTGAGATGCACCCTGAAGCTGTGCCTTGTTCATCTCCTAAGGGCTCTTGAGAGAAATTTTGGCCCTCTGTTCAATTTCCTGGGCACCAAAATAATGAATGAGACTAATTGTGAAGATGAAAAGCTTTCCAACTCACTCCTTTATTTACTTTTTCTATTATTTCTTTCCACTCCCAGGTAAAGGAATGAAGTTGGCCTGAAAGATAGAACTGCAGGGGTGTGGCAATAAAGTTAACATGAAACATTTTTTAATAGTTAGTCACTCTTTAATAAATTCTGGAGGAGGCTATGAATCATTTGTTAAAAAAAACCTTCTAAACCTTAAATTCCTAATTTGGTATGCATATATTCTGTTTGTACATAAGGGGATTAATAGAACCCTTAGACAAACATGCCTCTAGCATATATTTTATATTCACATTGCCATGTTTGTGGATCACAAGAGAGGAAGAAAGGTGCATTTCTATTAAAACAAAAATAGTTGTATACCGGTAACTCCTTTCATATCCTAAAGGATTTGGCTCAAAGCTTCATCTCTTCCAGAAAGGGTATTTTTCTTAGCAGGCACTACAAGTACTCAATTCATTTTTTTCAGATGACCAAGCATTATCTATGCATAAGATAGCAACAGGGGTGGGATTCAAATTTCTTAAGAACTGGTTCTGTGGGTGTGACTTAATTTGTGGGTGTGGCTTGGTAGTCATGTGACTGAGTGCGTGTGGCTTGCTGGCTGGGCTGTTGCTTGCTGGTCACGTGACTGGCTAGGCTTGGCTTGCTGGTCCTTGCTGGTCGTGTAAGTAGGTGGGCATGGCTTGGTGGTCATGTGACCGGCCAGGTATTGCTTGGTGGTCACGTGACTGGCTGGGCATGGCTTGGTGGTCATGGGACTGGGTGGGTGTGGCTTGGTGGTCTGTGACCAGGTGGGCATGGTCAACTCAACATCACTTCTTTGCCCTAATGACTGTTTTAAGTATAAAAAAAGACACCAAAACAAAAGGTAGTTTATTATTTCATGCCTTTAATGCTTAAATAATAAAAAAGGTACACAAAACTAGATTTTGTTACAACAAAGTTTTCAATATTAATCAAAAACTATTACATAATACTTTACAAAAAACAATAAAACTGTTATTTAAAGTATTGCCAAATTGCTTTTTAATTGGCGTCTTCACTTGCAGTTTTCTTTTGTTTTACATAAGCATCAGTAGCCCATTACACAGTAGCCCATTACAAAGTAGCGCAGATAATATGTGTATCCATTGAACAATAGCTGATCGGGCAGCCAGTATAAATAGACTGCCTGCCAGCGGGAAGCGTGCTTGTTCAGTTACTTAGTTCTTATACTCACCATGCAATAAACAGTTGGGCGGATCCTGGCTCCTAGCAGTTCTTTCAATCGCTGAACATAACAACTGGCAACGAAGGTGGGATTGATCAGGAAGAGAGCTGGATGGATCGCCTTGGAGAGCAAGACCAAGGAGAATGGCAAACCCCCCAAAGTTCGTGCCATTCGACTCTGAAATAGAGACATGAGATTCGTACTTTGTACAATTCGGCTGCATCTTAGAAGCAAACGACTACACAAACATCAAAGGTCAGCCAAGTGCATGGGTTGCAGAGGGGGGCACCAATGAGCAGTGTGCCGGCACAAGAACACGATCTGCCGATGCTGCAGGGAAAAGGGACACTTAGTGCACATGCGCTGCGCAGCATTCCCTGAGGCAACACAAACATCACGGAGAACTGGAATAGAGCCCTCTTCCTGAGCAGCTGTGGAAAGCAAGTCTTTGAAACTGCTTGGGAACTTATCACACCAGACCTGCTACAAACAGTTCCCTGGGCCACCCTGCAGGAGAAGTTGACTCTGCATTATGCACCATGACCCTCCAGCATTGCCAGGCGACACGCATTTTATCACCAGGACCAACGAGAGGGTAAGTCTATAAACCACTACATGGCCGAGCTCCAGAATGCCGCATTGCACTGTGAGTTCCATGTCCTAGACGAGGTCCTCAGGGACTGACTGGTTAGCAGAGTGTGGAACATTAAGTTGCAGAGATGCCTGCTAGCCCAGGCCACATTAATGCTACAAGAGGCTCTTGATGAAGCAGTCGCTACCAAACAATTGGGCAGATCAGAAGAGGAAATTCAGACTCACAGGTCAACCAGCCCACAATCTACCAGGCAGGGAGCCATGGTTCATCATGAGGAGACAGAGGGTGTTGACGTCAATGACGATGAGAAGGAGGACAATGTGCATTGCATGAGGTCAGCCCCCAAGAACAGGGATGCAGACACAGACCAAAGGTCAGCCAAGTGCATGGGTTGCAGAGTGGGGCACCAATGAGCAGTGTGCCGGCACAAGAACACGATCTGCCGATGCTGCAGGGAAAAGGGACACTTAGTGCACATGTGTTGCGCAGCATTCCCTGAGGCAACACCGGAAAGCACACCCAAGGGGAACCAGGGCCACCCAAGTAGAGGGAAATGAGGGTCCCAAAGGCAAAAGGACAGAGAAGAGTGTTTCATCATCCAGATCATCGAGTGCTTCACAATTCAAATGAACATGCGGCTGGTAGAAATAGCCAACAATCAGGAAGCAACCTCTACCGGAAAATACATGCGACTGTGAACATAGAGGGGGTACCATGCAAGATGGAGGTGGACACGGGGTCAGCCACCACAATAGTGTCATGGGAAACCATGAAAAGGATACTGAAGTCAAAGGCAAGCCAGAAACTTAAACCCAGCCCCGTGCAGCTATGAGAGTACCAAGGGAATCACATACCCATTTTGGGAAGCAGCAAGTTCAATGTAGAATATGGACATTTTAAGGGACAGTTGCCATTGGTGGTAGTTAAGGGAGTGCAACCTAGCCTACTGCGGCTCAATTGGTTTGCATCCCTAGGCCTAGGGATCACCGGCATTCCCGTGACAACTTCCGAGTCAGCCAAGGAAATCAGCTAGGAATTTGCCAATGTATTCGATGGGTAGCTAGGAGAATACAAGGGGAAACCCATCTCATTCAGCTTGGCCCTAAACATGGCACTGATCCAACTACAGCTGAAGCAGGTGCCATTCGCGCTGAAATCAAAGATTGATAAACAGCTGGACAAGCTCATACAGCAAAGCATCCTGGAACCTGTCAATCACGCAAGATGGGAAACCCCCATTTTGACTCCCATGAAGCCTGATGGATCCATAAGAATATGTGCTGACTATAAATGCACATTAAATAAAGCCCTCTAGCAGAGCGTGTACCCAGTTCCAGTGGTACAACATCTCCTACATTCATTAGGGGGTGGAAAAATCTTTGCGAAGCTTGACCTCGCACATGCCTACCAACAATTGCCAGTAGATGATGAGACTGCTGAAGCCCAGACCATTGTCACCCACAGGGGCGCTTTCTGATGTTGGTGCCTACAATTTGGGGTGACTGTCACCCCTCACCTNCTGATGGAGTGGCTACTACAAGGGATCCCAGGAGTGCCATATTTTGACGATGTCCTGATATCTGCCGCCAACAAATGGGAGCTGTTCAAGCGGCTATGGGCTGTCCTCAAGAAATTCCAACAAGCAGGACTCAAAGTAAAGAAGGAGAAATGCTTAGTGGCAGTTAAACAAGTTAATTTTTTGAGTTATCTGATTGACGCAGCTGGCTTGCATCCGACAAAGGAAAAGATGCAAATGATAAGAGTCGCCCAAACACCAACCAGCAAGATGGAACTCCAAGCCATTCTGGGGCTCCTAAACTTCTATAGCGTGTTCCTCAAACAAAAAGCAACAATTACAGAACCCCTACACAGACTACTAGACAAGCAAACCACGTGGAGTTGGGGCAAAAAGGAAGCAACAGCATTTGAAAAGCTGAAAGCCCTAATCACCTCTGATAGCATTCTTGTCCAGTACCACGAAAACCTACCACTCATATTGACATGCGATGCCTTGCTGTTTGGGGTCGGTGCAGTCCTGGCATACCATTTTCTGAGCAGGAGAGAAGCATCCATCGCATTTTTCTCCCAAACACTGTCAGCGGCAGAGAGGGAACTACAGCCAGCTAGACAAAGAGGAGCTAGCTGCTGTAGCCAGAATCAAAAGATTCCATGAGTACGTTTACGGCTGAGAATTCAAACTCATTACCAACCACAAGCCCCTTTTGTGCCTCATCGCAGGGGACAGAGAGATGCCACAAGTTCTATCATCCCAGATGATATGATGGACAGAATTCTTGGCAGTGTACCACTACTAGTTAATACATCACCCCAGCGGCAGCATAAGCCACACCAATGCCCTGAGTAGATGCCCTCTGCCAAAGGAAGTGGAAAACCCAGCACCCATTGCAACTGTAATGTTAATAGAATCCTGGCAAATCGGACTAGTCACAGCCGGGGAGATCACCAGAAAATCAAAAGAAGACCCTGTCATAATAAAGGTGTTGCAATGAGCATGGAGAGGATGGCCAAAGGAACCAACACCATTCCAGGCAAGGCAGCACAAACTTCCATACAAAAGGATTGCCTTTTGTAGGGTAGCAGGGTGGGTTATTTCTACCACACTAAGGAAACAACTGTTGTAGACACTGCACAAGGGCCACCTCGGAATCATACGGATGAAATCCTTGGCCCACAGCTACCTATGGTGGTCAACCCTGGATAAGGACATTGAACAATGGGTGGCACATTATAGGCCCTGCCAGGAGACAAGGCCACCACCGCCAAGCTCTTCATCCCAAGAGTGGGAAACGCCATGGGCCCCATGGTCCTGAATCTGTGTCAACTCCACTGGGCCAACCCATGGAAAATTTTTCTTGATCATTGTAGACACTTACTCCAAATGGCTGGAAGTAGCCATAATGACGACCACAACAACCGATGTGGTTACCAACATCCACCACAAACTGTTTGCTACTCATGGATTACCTGATGTGTTGGTCTCGGACAATGGCCCATGGTTCACCGCAGCTCCATTTGAGGCCTTCCTAGCTAATTGGGCCATATGCCACACCCTCACCGCACCTTTCCACCCGGCTGGGAACAGAAAGGTGGAGTGCATGGTGCACACCACAAAGGAGGCCGTTGCCTGCATGAGGCAAGGAAACTTCAAAGAAAAACTATCAAGGTACCTACTCCACCAGCAGAAGTCCCGCAGAACTACTAATGGGCAGACAACTATGCACATACCTCAACTGCATACATCCTGACTACGAGCCACATGGCTGAAAAGAAGTGGGGAACAACCCCCAAAGTTTCCAACAAGGGGACAAGGTGTTTGTGAGAAACTATGCAGGAGGGCCCATATGGGTGGCAGGGGAAGTACAGGAGGTCACTGGGCCACAATTGTACCGCATGGAACTCAATGATGGACGAGTGTGGTGCCGGCATATAGATCAGCTCTGGAGGAACCCTGGGCTGGGCACAGAAACAACACAGAGGAGGAAACACCCCTGGAGCAAACAGACGAGCAGCAAGAAATAGACAGACGCATAGGAGTACCTGTAGGGGTGAGCCCAGCACCAGAGAAGGCATCTGCTGCCAAGGCCCCACTGCCACAGAATCTGGGAGAGACAGCTGATGGTCTGGAGGAGAGTCCCAACACAGCCGCTGAGGAGGAGAACAATACAGAAATGCAGAAAGGTGACAGGGAACAGTCCAGAATGCCGGAGAGCTGCAAGTCGATGCACAACAGCCACCGACCAGCATACCTGGACAGATACGTATGTAGCATAAAGGAAGAGATGTAAAACTCAAACAAGGTGGTGAGGGGTGTTGTGCCTGTGCAGGCGCGGACACACAGTAGCCCGTTATAAAGTAGCATGGGAGATTTATGTGTATCCATTGGACAATAGCGGATCAGGCAGCCAGTATAAATAGACTGCCCACCAGTGGGAAGCATGCTTGTTCAATTACTTAGTTGCTATACTCACCATGCAATAAACAGTTGAGCGGATCCTGGCTCCTAGAAGTTCTTCTGATCGCCGAACATAACAGTTTGCACCTTGGTGCCAGGCTGTACACTATATTAAACACTCTACAAGTACTACCTAAATATTTTTCAGTCATCTTGTCCAGTCCTTTACTTATTACATCCTGTTCACATTGCTTTAACTTCTCTCTGCAAGTGTTATAAGCTTTAGATGAGAAATGCTCTTTCAATTTTTTTCTAAGAGATGCTTGTTGCACTTCTTTACTCTTCCCTGCTGTCTCAATTTCGAAAATTTTCCATTCCTTTGCTGTGTGAACACTTTTTTCTTTTGTTGTAATCTCAATTTTTTTGCAAGACTTGCAACCTAACTTTTTCTGGGAAACTTCCAGTCCATCATATTTCTCCTTAAAATTGGTGTATTGCTGCAATGTCCAGCAATCAGGAAGATTGCTTTCAATGTCCGACTCAGTTATTTTAGTAGTTGATGTGCTGCTTTCCCCAGGTTGGAGTGTAGTTGGTGTGCTGCTTTCCCCAGGTTGGAGTGTAGTTGATGTGCTGTTTTCCCCATACTCCAACGGTTGTGGTTGTGACTCTTTTGGATCTCCTTTTATTTTCTTATTGAAGAAAGTAGCCAAACTCATTTGCCTTTTCATCCCGGTAAGGTACTGTAAAAAACAACAACAATGTTGTGGTTTTGGCTCAATTGTTGTTGTAAGTTGAGTGGTGAAGGCTGGCAAGTGAAGAAAGCAGGCGAGGAGCGGAGATCAGTAATATTCAGTTACTTTGGAGAGTGTCTGACAGTACAGTTAGTTAGTATTTAAAAGATGTTATGGAAGAGGAACAAGTTTCACCAGATGACTGAGACGGAGCTGAAAGTGGATTTGAAAATGAGTCTATAAAAAAGATGTTACACTATGTATATAAAAGAATGGCTGATATTTTTATAATTACAATTAATTAATTGAAAAATAAACACTTAAAATGGAAATATAATTAACAAACCAAGGGAGTTTGTTATTTTGTGCCAGTAGATGTGCAGATATATACAGTACAAAAAAAAGATATAGTACAAATCATCTAAGAAATTAGATTAAGAATGAAATTCATAGGCACATTCATAGAGCAATACTGAATTCTTTTTCTGAAATTTATTCCTGTTTAAAAAACAGGAATATATGAATTAGGTTCAGTATTGAGCTCAGCTTGTACTCAAGTCAGGTAGTTATTCAAGAGTATGTAGTGTCATGGTTAGAAAAAATGGTAAAGCAACATATAGATTTAAATTTTAAAACCAGGAATATTTTTGTTGGTACCCACATAAATAAAGGGAATACAATACATATTTAATTTTACATGTGTTAACAGCAGCTAGAATTATGTTTGCACGAACAGTGGAAAAATGAAGAGATCCCTATAGATGAAAATGTAATTAAAAATATTACAATGTGTAGAAATGGATAGATTAGAAGAACACTTACAATTAAGAATGTTTTGAATACTATTTAACGTGGGATTTGTTTTCAATGGATAACAGAAACAGAAGTTAGAAATCTAAAAGCATAAAAGAAAAAACCAATTATTTAGGGAAAGTTAACTAAAATGGAGAAACAATTATTTACTTGTTAGTAATGTTATATTATTGTCATTATCATTACACAAAATTAACTGTACCCAACTGTACTAATATTGAATTTTTTATGCTTCTTAACAAAAAAAGTGATTAGAAATAAGAGATAGAAATTAGGAAAAGAATGACCATTGCTATGTATGAATTAAATATAAAGAGGATTGATAATTATAAACTTGTTGATATAATTAACAGAATTATAAATAAGCCAATACAAAGAGAAATTTAATTAAAATTATTTTGTTACACTACTATTATTGTTACATGTTGATACTTGTTTGTTTTTCCTTTGCTTTTTCCTAAATGATATGTCCTGCCTGACAATATAATACTATGTATTCATAAAAACAAAACAGATACTAAATAAATAAATAAAAATTATTTTACCATTATTGTTACATGTTGATACTTTTGTTTGAAAAATAGAAGTGTCAACATGTGACAATAATAGTAGTGTAACCGAATAATTTTTCTTCATGTATTTATTTATTTTTTAGTATCTGTTTTGTTTTTGTGAATAAAAACAAAACATATACTAAAAATAAATAAATAAATAAAAAATAGCAACTTACCAAAAATAGGTGAAGGCACAACGCAGTTGGCTGATGGTGGAGGCAGCTACACTGGGGTCAACTCGACCGGAGAGCTTGCTGCGGCGAGGGCAGCTGGGCAGCCTGGGAGTTGGTACTCAACTGGGGCTGGCAGCGGTGGTGGCAGGAGGAGGTAGGTGACCAGTGGGGCTTGCTGCTTGCCTCCTTTCTCACTGATTGGCAGTGGAAGGCCAGGCAGAAAAAGAAAGAAAGAAAGAAAGAAAG
>AZIM01004311.1:27198-43049 GCA_000516915.1 Ophiophagus hannah | reverse complement strand
CCCTTCCAACTCTGATTATCTGTTAAACTGTTACACCTCTGCATTATTTCCAGAAGAACCATGCCCAATATTAGCAATATATGATATGATTGCAACCTTAGCATTAAGAAAAAATGAAAAATAAGTTTATATTCAAGTGAGATTATATAAAATAAGAAATACAAGTCTATTTGTTTTGCAGAAGTTTATTGCACGAAGGAATCATAAGGGAAGTACAATATTTTATGCATGTAAGGGAATGGCTCTCATAAATTTTTCCAATATCATTACATAATTTAGATTGGTTTCTTCAACACCATGTCGCTTGCAGCAAGTGATCTTTTTCTTGTGTTTTTAATTGCATTTTTAAAATACACAAAAAGCAATGAACAAAACAATGAACAAAAACACATCCAACAAATAATCTAATTAACCATTAAGACATACCACCAAAACAAACAAAAGAAAAATAAAAGGGAAGCAGAAAGCCCTGCAATCCAACATATTAAATAGATGCAGCTCATCTGAATTTATCACACCCATATATCTGTAATAACAATACATCAAATTGCATATAAATATTTGTCTCATCAAATGCAATGCTATGAAATTTATGCCAACCACACTGTATTATTTTTCAACAGGCAGAAAAAAGAGCCTTTTCTAAAATTTATAAGTTACACTTTCTTGAAGCAATGCTTCATATCTGGAGTAACACTACTCTTCCTGTCTCTCAATGTAATTTTCTTGATTATTCTCTATGCCTGAAGTGATCAAAGTTCCTCTAAAACAGCAAATCCCACAATTCTGGAATATAATTCAAAATAACATTCACATCTTTAATGTACATGAAAACATTACCACTAAATTTACTTTTGTATTGTAACAATACTAGAGGTTATACCCTCAGTGAACTGCATAGCTGCTTACTTAGCATTATTCTTGACTCATAGATAAACAAGATCAAACTCTGAGCTAGCAAATCTTCCTAAATCTGACAAGAACTACATCCTAAAGGAGTATTTGAAATCTAGATCAGTTATGCTCTGGTTTTGATGATTTATTTCAGGATAAAGATAATACACTTATTTGTGCCTTCTTGTGTTTAGAAAAAAAGGAAGAGTCACACTGTTACAATAACATGGAAGGATAATTTATCTGGTATTCTGTACCATTGATAAGCTATTGTCTATATGTTACAAATTCCATTTTCTGAATAATCAGGTTTCCATATATGAATTATTTTTTATATTGTTTATTCACTTTTTATGCCACAACAGCTGATGTTGGCTTTCATATGCATCAGGTTCATAGCATAGCACAGCACAGCACAGCACAGCACAGCATACCGTACCGTACCGTACCGTACCGTACCGTACCGTACCGTACCATACATGTACCAAAAAGAAATATGTAAAAATAAGAATATAAATAAGAATTCCATCTTGTTTAGAAAGAAATACAATTTACCTTTGAGATTATGTGAAGAGTACATACCAGAATTGAATTATAACTAGACTTACGATATATGATTAGGAGGGCATACACAAAGTGAGAATCTAGGCTTAAAAAAAGACCTAGTTGGAGCATTGAATTTACAATCTTGAAAATGCTTTGATGGAGTGATGCAGGACATTGCAGAGAGGAAGTGCAATTTCTAAAATAGCTTTGCCTCTCAACTATGTTTAAATAACAATCGTGACAACAGAAGATTCTGTTAATGTTGGTTTTTAATTGAGTAAAATGTCAGAGGTGAAAGGTTATGTTTCTGCTTTGTTTTCCACTCCTGTCCAGAATGATTTATCAAAGCTGAAAAAAAGCGAATGTGTCACACTGACTTGTGAAAGAGGTGTTAGGATTTTAAGGATGACTTTTAAATTGATATGATATTGGTGACTTATGTGCTACTTTGTCTCTTTTTTGCTTTATCACTGTACCTACTTTGTGATATGCATTTACCTTTCAGTTTGGGCACAAACTATCTCAAATATAATATCGAAATTAAGTTGCTGCTTGTCCTATTGCCTTTGAAAACAAAATAAAAGCTAACTGTATCACTGTGCAAATTACTTTCAGGCATCTGCCAGGCTTTGTCTTACCATTGGCCAACTTTCTTTGTTCAACATGCAATTTTTATTTTTATTTTATAAAATTATAATTTTAATTATTGTAACAGGCTGACAAATCATTCTCAATGAGTAGTCAGTACTTAATAGTATTGTATTTACATGGAGGGAAGTAAGCAGTGGGATACCATAAGGTTCTGTCTTAAGTCCAGTATTCTTCAATATCTTCATAAATGACTTAGGTGAGGGAATGGAAAGGGAACTCACCAGATTTGCAGATAACACTAAGCTGGCAGAAATAGCCAAGACTCCCGAAGACAAGCTCAGGATACAAAAAGATGTCGACTCGACAGACTTGAACAATGGGCCCTATCCAACAACATGAAATTCAACGTGGAGAAAAGCAAGGTTTTACACCTAGACAGGAAAAACCAAAGGTACGAGTACAGATTAGGCAAAACCTGGCTCATAAACAATAACTGTGAAAGGGACCTTGGAGTCCTAGTCAACAATCACTTAAATATGAACCAGCAGGGTATGCCAGCAGCCAAAAAAGCTAATACAATCCTATGATTCTGTGTCCAGAGGCATAGAATCAAAATCATGTGAAGCATTAGTACAGCTTTATAAATCCTTAGTAAGACCACACCTAGAATACTGCAGCCAGTTTTAGTCACCACATTGCAAAAAAGATGTTGAGATTTTAGAAAAAGTGCAAAGAAGAGCAACTCAGATGATTAAGGTCTGGAGACAAAAACATATGAAGAATGGTTGCAGGAACTGGGTATGTCTTTTTCTATAGAAAAGAAAGACTAGGGGTGACAGGATAGCAGTATTTCAGTATTTGAGGGACTGCCACAAAGAACATCAGAAGGCAAGACAAGAAACAATAGGCACAAACTAATCAAGGAGAGAAGCAACCTGGAATTAATGAAAAACTTCCTAACAGTGAGGATAATTAACAAGTGAACAGCTTGCCTTCAGAAGTTGTATTTACTTCATCACTGGAGGTTTTTTTTTTTTTAAAGACTGGATAGCCAACTGTCTGAAATAGTATAGGGTCTCCTGCTTGAGCAGGGGTTGAACTAGAAGACCACCTTCCAGCTCTATTCCTATTGATTGAGGGTAGCAGAATTATTTTACACCGGCAAGAAGAAATTGTGCGAAGGGAAAAAAGTCATAGTTTTTTCTGACTATGGCTTCAGTAGGAATGGATGCATATTATGGTAACCTAATTATAAGCTAGAGTTTCAGAGGGCATGGCCTTCTCTACCATTAATAAGCAGTCACTCTATCAGGTTATTACATTAGGACATAGATGAGCAAATAACAAGTTCTTAAACAGATCCCACTTTAAGCTTAACACTCCTAAACAGGGTTGGAAATTACTCCTCTCTGAAACTCAGAAGAGCTACTTCAGCTAAAATGTTCAACACTGGCCAACTGGACCATCAGTTTAGTATGATATAAGGTTTCTTCATACATTTCACTACCCTCATCACCTGAAGTAAAAAAGTATCTTTTTGTACTGGCAACATCTTTGCCAGATCAAAGTCAAAAGTCATATTTATTTCTACTTCTTAGTGCAACTATCCAAGCAAATCATTGTGACCCTGATGTTGTGATCTTTTCAGTATGAAATATCTGCAAGTAAGAAGAATTATTGAAACAGTTGTATGGTTGGTTTTATTTCTCTTCAGAATCAGCTGAATCTATTCCAAGATATAAAAATCAATAATTGTACTTACTTGGATTTACTTTCCTAGCATCTGCTCAGTATCCAATATTTATGAACTGAATTTAGTACTTTAAAATGTAATGTGGCTTCTGTCATCTGTTATAATCATACTGATTAATTTTAATAAACTTTAAATATTTATATAACAAAACATATGGAATTCTGATTATCTCATCATAATAATCAAAGACCTGTTTGTTTTCATTACTCTGGCTGCAGAAGGGCAATTATAAAGCTATCTAATGTTGTACCAGGAAAGAAATGAAGAAAAATGATTCTAAATTTTAAAATATGCTTTCATGCTTCATTTGTGATCCACCTGGAAAATCAAACAACATTATTAAATCATAAACTAAGCTTAGCTAAATTTACATCTGTGGTGGGGTGGGGAATCACCAGGCAAAAAATGAAAATAGAAACAAATTGCAACAACAAGTGAACTTTTTTAATGTATAGATTTCTGACAATAAAGATGTCATAGGAGTTTACTCTTAAATTCCTGTCCTTTTCAATGTAGATTTGTATTCAAAAACCATTTCCAACACAATAATCTTCTAACAAAAATAAATTTGCCTTCAGATATTCAGAGTCAAAATATTTTAGCACAAGCCTTATAATTTAAAATTAATTTATATTTTTTACCCTGAGAGTTACATCATATTTAAATTCAGAAGATTATTTTTCAGGTTTCCCAGGAAAAAAAAATCTTAACTAATTTCTAAATTCAGCATGGGATTTTAAAGGGATTTTACAGAGCTGTGCATGCTTTGATAATATTGTGGAAGAGAAGTTTTGAATTTTCTGCAAGCATAGCAACTCTTTACAATTGATTGATGGACTGATTGATTGACCTATCCTGTGGAGACAGGCAAGAATTACTTCCGAAACCATTGCTCAAGCTGAGATAAAACTTCTGCTGCTCTTAACAGATCCATTGACAGATGCATTTATAAGAACAGTCATCATAAGTCCCACATTTTCACTATAATCTATTACTCTATTAAGATAGAATTGTCTTCACAGAAACTCTTAAATAGGTACCCTATGGATCAAGTTGTCACTATAAAGAATATTACAGTTGTTCAAGATAAGATTTATTATCCATTATCTGCATGTAGGGTTTGTATTTATTGGCATTTTCTACCTGTTGCAAGCCAATTAGGTTTGTTGAACACTAAACTGAGACTATCTTTCTTTTTACTACATTGACTGTAGCTAAAGACTATAATTATTAATCCCTATGTAATGATTTTTGTATATGCTATAATGTACTATTCCAGTGTAGGAAGGAGGGAAAGGAAGAAAGAGAAGAATAGGATGACCAACAGCAAAGGGGATGGATTTAGTTACAATGGCACTGAATATCCCAAATTTGATATCTAAAAGATATCAAAAGAGCAGGTTAAGGACAGATTGTCATGAAGAAAAAAATCTCTGTATATATGTGCTAAGAGTCAACAACAACTTAATGGCACATAATTAGTCAAATTTCTCCAGAAAGAAAATTATTGAAAATAGGCTAGATGGATGTTTCTGCAGTCTCACATAATCATTAGTAACTGGGAAACTCTGAAAATTATGTTAAAGGATAAAAAATTATGTAGCTAATTTTAAATGAAGAGTTTTTACCACAGAAGATAGGTAAATTAGTGCTTGGAATAAGATGATCATTATACAGCAACATGCTTGAGCAGAACTCATTGAATGATTTGCTACTTTGGATCTTTAACCAATAAAATCTTACATGTGACATGATTTTAACTAGAGGAAAAGCAATTATTTCAGTCCTTTATAAATATTTGTATATATTTGTATAGGTTTGTATGGAATGATCTATACATTGGATTAGTTTACCTCTCAGCAAATTTATTGAAGAAGCCTGAAAGGATTAAATTTGTAAAGAGCAAGGCCATGCAAGGGAAACATGGTGCTTCTTCACAGTGATGAAGTCTACACACACTCATTATATTTCCTACAGGTAAAAACTTATTTTTATCAGAGTACACAGAAAATGGAAGGTTTAAGCACATTCAGTTAAGCATGCTTGTAATTTTTTTTACCATCTAGTATGAAGATCATACCTGGGCCTGGTGAAATTTAGACAATGCTTGTATAACCAACTCGTTTCTACTATACTTTTAATATTATGCATGCAGATTGCCTGCAAAGTTAGACAACTATTCTAACTCATTTTAAATTTTATTTTAACTCCATTAACCCTAATTAAATGTATGTGGAATTAATTGTATATCACAACTGGAACAGTTCTTAAGGAAATGTGTTATGTTTATTTCAGTAAGTGTCCAAAAAACCTAAATATATACAAACAGAATACATCAGAAACCATCATACAAAAATCATGAATTTGAACATGAGAAAATAAATGATACAATACAGCAAAACAAAAATTCTATGGTTTTAAAAGTTTAATGGTCGTCAAGTGTTTCAATAAATATATCAGTCACAACAACCTAAAAAAACATGTACCCACAAACAATAAACTTTACCTACCAATCAACATTAAATTATAAAATAAAATGTCAGGTTGTCTTAAACCAATAAATCAACCAATAAACAATTAATAAATCATGAAGTATAGTTAGTTTCAATGTCAGAGATACTTTGTAGCTTGGATGGTGTGGTGAGACTATTAATATATTATCTTTTTAAAAAATCTTTGGTTCATTGTGATAAGGATGAAAATTAAAAAAAACCATGATTCACAGTTTTGGATAGAGAGGATTTTTTCCTTTTGATCTCTTTTTGCCCAAAGGTAACAAAAACAATATTAATTTTTCTTTCGGACATTAACAGATGCCAGTAAATTTTTAAGTATTCATGAATACTCATGGTTAACATCAGGGATAATATGAAAATTCTTGACTATTTATAACCTAAGAAATCAAACTGGAAGGTCAGAATCAGCTGAGAGTTTAGATATTATTCCTGCTCTTTATTCTGTTTCATTTTTTGCTTATTTCTTAGGATAAAATTGTCATCTCATCAGGAAATAAATTCACCGCAGTGAGGTATTTGTGAGTACTTGTTTAGTATCACAGATATAGAAGGTTAGCTCCTAAATTATTCTTAGATGTTCCTGCCTTTGCATGAGCAAAATGCAAAAAATCAATTGAGACAAATGAGTTCACAACACTTTTGGTGCTGTTTGTTTAATTAAGGAAATGGGATTTGCTTGTAGATGAAAGGTATTTGATTTATTTCCCTCCTCCCTCTTTTTCTACAATGTCAGAAGAACAAATCTTCCTTGATGGTTTCTTAGGGAAACATATGGACTAATATTGAATGTCACTTTTATTTTTCACATTTACTAACTAAGTTTAGTCTAGTGATTAAGACACCAGTCTAGAAAGCAAAGACCATAAGTTTTAGTCCCACCTTAGCCATGAAAGCAAGCTGTGTGTCATCAGGTCAGTCACTCTTTCTCTGCCCAACTCACCTCATAGGATTTATTGTTAATGCAGAAAATAAAAGAAGGAAGATGTGTTGGTTATGTTTGTTGCCTTGAGTTATATGTAAAAGTAATAAAAATAGGATGCAAATAAATAAATAAAATAAAATATTCCTTTTTCCTCTTAAATACATTTAGGCTGGAAAAGGAAAATCTGAAAGAAAAGATAAAAATAAAGTATTGGAAAAGAGGAGAAAATTATTTTTTTGAATGAACTCCATGGAAGAAATTAAGTTATCCAAACATGGAATGTAAAAATGCCTCTCAAGGGATAAGAGAGTATTGCCATTATTCTCTAACTGAAATTGAATTGTGAAAATGAAAATTTAACCCTCTGCATTCCCACCAGTTCTTCTCAAGCCTCAAATATTATTCATATCACTGTTCAATTTTTGGAAATAATGTTTGCAAATAATCTTTACTACTGGGCTGATAATGGTGTGATTTAATTAGTGGATAGAGTAATACTGAGAAAAAGATTAGTGCTTTATGCTTTTGTCTCTATCTGTATCATAAATTAGAAAACTACTGATATTTTCTTCATGGCATATGGCATAATTGTAGTCCATTCCTGCTGTCATGGAAATGAATCTGCTTCATTGGGAGCAGAAACAGTAGGAATTGGGAATGAATAGAACATTTGTGTGTATGTGTATCATTTTCAGGCAGTTAAGGAGGCTATACATATGACCTAGTTATTTCCATGATAATACTACCAATAGCACTTAGACTTATATACTGCTCCACAGTGATTTACAGGACTCTTTGGGAGGTTTATAATATCAGCATATTGGTCCCAACAATCTGGATCCTCATTTTATCAACCTTGGAAGGATGGAAGGCTGAGTCAACCTTGATCTAGTCAGAATCGAACTCCTAGCATTCTAATGAGTAATAGTTAATTTACTCATATGTAACAACTAAATAAGTATGTGATTTAAACTTCTTTTACATGATTAAACCTAGTATTGTTATTGCATTGGATCTTCTTTTTAAATTATGCATACTGTTTGGAGCATGAATTGTATGGCCAAAGTTCCCCCATACATAGATATAGTGATCTGACTTCTTCACAAAGCAGTACATATTGAATAATAATCAGGTCTATAATACAGAGTATCTTCAGGTGGATATTTTCAACTAAGGTTTTCCTAGTACTATTTTGGTATGTTTCTGTTTCCCATGTCCCAATCTGTTAATAATGTAAAGTATCATAATACTTGAAAGAAAATTGGTTTGATTCTGTCTAAAACAAAATACTTTTAAAGATTGACAAAATCTATGTTAACCAGTAAGGATGGACAAAGAGATAAAACTTCTGATATTCAAATTTAAGGGAACATAATATTAATCCAACCCAAGTGATTTTGATGTACTCATCTCACATATCTAGAATAGTACTAAGTAAGCCACAATAATTCAATAAATTTTAAAGTTGCAAAGTTGTATATCTGATGAGGTAAGCTACAGCTCACAAAAGTTTGTATCTTTTAATAAGATTTATTAGTTTGAAAAGGTGCTACTAGACCCTGATTTCTGTGACCTTAAAAAGTAATTAGTAAGGTGTAAATAAGACCAAATGCTTTACATCTAGCAATAATTCAGAGCATTTCCAAGGACAGTCTTCTTATTTCATTGATCCCACCCAATTATGTTATTCAGTGTTTGTCCCTCATTTTGCACCCCTCAACCTCACCTGTTTGTTTTTTTAATCCAGCATTTTTCATATCACTAGTCCAAAATATGTTGCTTGCTGATATTTACTCAAAGAAGCATACATTAGATTAAGTTTGATTGGTTTTTATTCTTGTTTTGCCATGCCCAAATTCAAAATTTGGAGATATTTACTTTTTTTGCTTTTTTAATATTCATCTTAAAAATAATATGCAGATATTTATTGCTAATTAGATAATTGCTATTACTTCTATACTCTTGATTTGCTTTGTAGAATAATGATATTGAGTATCAGAAAATTGCATGGAGTTTAGATATTGAGTTACAACTGCAGCCATGCTGTCCATTAGTATATTTGTTTCTTGCAGTGAATTGGTATTTATATTGGATATTACAGTGTTGAAATCTTTAAATACTTGTGCTCGCTGTTTCCTTGTAACAAGCTTCAATGCAGGCAACCTCACTTTGTTGTTTGTGTGCTTCTCTCTTCTTTATTTCAACTCCTCTTGTTTTTTTAGTTAGAGGGCTTTGCTTTTACTGTGGAGAAGGCAGAGGACAAAGTGCCTGATTTGGGAATGAAAATGATTCAATAGCTTCTTCCTATTCTCTCTGGTTTGCCAATGCAGTCTAAGATATTTCTTTACTGCTGCTGCTGCTGCTACTTCACTTATTCTATGAGACTTTGTTAAGACTAAGACACATGGATCAGTGTTCTGTCTTTTCAAGCTAGTTTCTCATCTCTTCTTTGACGGGGGTATTCCATCTTGTTCCTGCATTAATTTAGTCAATAGGGGTGTTTGGAAAAGAATGCATGAAAATGTATACATATTTTATAATTCTTTTTACTAGAAATTGTGTATTTTTATGCATTTGGGTTATCTGCTTTTAGAAACATTTTGTTAGCTGAAAATTGCATCATGACATTCAGAGATGTGTGAAATTGGAAGAGTAACTCTATTCTGATCAGCACATTATTTTGGGATGTATGAATCATGCTGCTTATTTTCAAATGTGAACCAAAAGAACATCGTAAATATCTCCACTCAAACCTCTTTGAATACCAACCATAGTAAGTTATGGAGAGAAAGAGTTATAGATCTCTATATAAATCTTACCATGATATCCAACTTCATACCTTTCTGATAGCAAAAAACACAGTATTGGTACAAAAGCACAATTAAATAATAATGTCATGATAATAGATATACTTTGTTAATTACGTATGCTAACCATGATGTCTGAACATGTATGTCTATATCTGTATCTCTCTATCTCTATTTCTATCTTTATTTTTATCTATATCTCATCTATCTCATCTATATATCATCTATAGCTATATCATTTATAGCTATAGCTATATCATCTATATCTATATCATATCTAAAATGTATCTGAAAATACTGAATATTTGCAGGAGTGTCTCCTGCCGAAATCTAATGCCGATTGCCCTGTGCATGCACCCAGACAGGGACTCCTTGGGGTGCCATCCGCTCAACAGTGTCAGCTGGCAGTGCCCCAGGGAGGGCCTATTCTGTAGCAGCACCTGCCTTGTGGAACCAGCTCCCCTTGGAGCTTCGTTTGGCTCCTGATCTCCGCTCCTTCCGCCACGATCTGAAAACCTGGTTATTTGAGCAGGCTGGTCTGGACTGACCTTCGGGGTTGTTTTAATTGGTTTTAGTTGTTTGGGCTTGTTTTGGGGTTTAATTTATTTTTAACTATTCGTGTTCATGTTTTTAGTTGTGAGCCGCCCCGAGTCCTTCCGGAGAGGGGACGGCATACAAGTCCAAATAAAATAAAAATAAAAATAAATAAATAAATATAAATGGCATTAAATACGCTGTCATTTTTGGTATAATTGAAATTTAATCTTGGAAATCTCTAGAAATAAAGCTATATATGCTAAAAGAGGATCAGCAGAAAGGTGTCATTGTAGTACTGAAGAGAGTACCATTGGAATAACTGAAGCACTAAGTAAGGAACAAAACATTATGGAGAATATCTGTGTAATTGCTAAGAGTTGACATGAACCTGATGGATCATTGTCATCATCATCATCATCATCACCTTAATTCTGGAGATAAGTATATACTTTAACAAATGGGAGTAGATACAATAACAATAGTAATTTATATGAAAGATGCAATAAAACAGAAATAAATATTTCTACTTTGTTTAGGAAAGAGAGAGAGAGTGAAAATAATTGAAGAAGAAATATGGAAAATACTACTAAATAATTAAATAGTCTTTCAGTCATTGTAAAGTAAACTGCCTTCAGGCAGTGCATAATGGAAACAATGTAGATCAATGTATTAGAAGAAACTTCTATCCAAGCAATACATAATGGAACAAGATAGAAAAAATAAATTGGAATATGACTCAAGAACACTAAGAAACCATAAATTCCTCAAACTGGAATGGAATGTTCTTAAATGATAATTCAAAAATAATGAATGAAACAGTATTTATAAAGGACAATACTTGTAGCTCAGGGTTGAAACTTAGTACTGTTCTGTGTTATTTTCTTGCAGACATTTCACTACCCAAGCTAGGCAACATCATCAGTACTCTAGTAGGGAATGGGGTTTCCTCTCAACTTATATTCTACTGGCTTGCCCTTTCAGTTTTGATGGCAGTGGTCTTGGGGGGGGGGGGTTGGGGAGGGGNNNGGGTTGGTGAGGGGGGGGGCTGTTTACTGTTGGCTTGTTCAGCAGTTCTTTGGTTAGGGTATTGTTCGCTTCTTGATTGTTGATGTTAATCTTTGCTCATCTGGATATTGATTACTGGTGCAGAGCTGTTTTGGACTTTTTGCTCCCTTTTTGGCTTGTTGATTGTCTCTTTTACACCATATGTAGATATTGTTTATGTCTATGTGTATATTGATGGCTGATTTATCAGAGTACCAGGTTTCCATGAATTCTCTAGAACTTTTGGACTTGGTTTGGTCTAGTATGGTCATGGTTTCCCAGATGAAACTTTGGTTAATCCTGTCCACATGTTGTGAAATTAAACAGTCATCTAACTGTTAGTTGATGTTCATGGATCTGCTCTGCTAGTCTTCTACCAGTTTGTCATATGTAGTAGTCTTTACATTGTATGTTGTAGATGACTCCTGGTCTTTTTTTCTGGGGTACTCAGTATTTTGATTTACTTTAGATATTTTGGAGGACTTTAGTTGATTTGTATGTTACATGAAGTTGTAATAGTCTATTGGTGGTTTCTGAGATATTTTTTATGTGGCAGTATTATTTTTTATGGTTTGGGTTGGTTGTGCTATTATATTGGGTTGAGTAGTCAGGCACTTTTTGATGAAGTTGCATGGAAATCCATTTCATTGAAAGATATTGTACAGATAATCTGTTTTTTGAAGAAGTTTAAGTCTATAAGACCAGTCCCATTTATATTCAAGAGTCTTGAAAGAGTTTGCAGATGAAGATTTGAAAGAAACTAAACAAAGATGAATGAATTGAAAGAAAAGCTCTGGGAATATAAGGCAAATGAGGTACCAACTTTCTTCCTTTATAGAGGTCATGCAAGCAACAGTTTCACAGTAAAAGAAATATAATCCTGTATCACATGTAACAGTAAGTAATGGAGGAGAAAGTCATTCCATCAGAATATTTTATGGTCACTTGAACTGAAAAGCTGCCTAACATAGAAAGAATGTGGATGCTGAAATCTGCAGTTTTCAGAATTCTGTGAAGTGTCTGCAACTTGTTAAAAATGAAAAACGCATATTTTTATGGAAAGAAAAAGTCTTAGGAAAAAGGCTTATATTACAGAAAAGTATATCTAAAGCAAGATGCATTCTTCTATTGAAAAACAAGCTGCACATTTGAAACACGCACATAGGGGAAGGTGTGCATAACAGTACAAATATTTAGGTGAAATGTTTCATAAGCATCAGGAGAAAAGTACTTTGGTTGGTAAGATGTGAAATTTAGCAAAAAGAAAATGGTGCAAAGAATAGTCACTTGCAGATGACTGCTTCTGAATTTGATTACTTTCTGTTTTTCTCAAATATAAAGAGTATATTAAATGAGATGTGCAATGAATTCTCCTCTTCTTTCTTCTTTTTAAAATAAATTCCAGCTATTGCTCCCAAAGTGTCTTTTAATTTCATCCTGCATGAGAAAGGGGGAAGGGGGAGAAGCCTATGCATATTATTTTGAAATCTTGAGAATTCTCCATACATCCATTCATATTTATTCTGCTCTAGTTCTGATGACTAAGTTCTTTCATTCCCTATTAAAGATAAAAATCTATAACTGCCTTTGCATGTGGATTGGCCTACATATAACCCTAAGTTTGGCAAGTAGTTATTAGGTATGGCATGATTGTTGTGTGTGCGTGGGCATATTGTTTAGGAAATGACAGACAATTTCAAGGAGGAATTATACTGGAAAACATGGCTACGTTGTCACAGGTTCCACATGCTTGTATGGGCTTGTGAACAAGAGCTACAAATTGCAACACATTGTTGCAAAACTATTTGCTTTTATTGTTCCTAATTTCTGTCACATCACTGAAAGACTAGAATTGATCCTAAGAATATGCTACAGTACAGGAGATGGTAAGATAATTATGGTGGAGTAAATGGAACAGTAACCATGGGATAGGCACTTATTTCCTACTGTCACTTAGGTAAAATATATTCTTGCATTATATCTGGGACCAGATATAATTAATTATGATTAGCTTACTATGTAAAATGAAACAAACAAAATGTTAAAAAATTGAAGCTGCCTTAATATCTTTCAAAATGAATTAACAATGCATTACAAAAAACCCCAATTCTAGAAGAAATCAGGATATCCTCGAATAAAGAGCTTATTTTTCATAGGACCTCAATTGATACCTGCGTACATGGAGAGCTTACAAAGTACCTTTAGTTTGCACTAAATACTGTCAGCTTCAAGGTATATGAAAATGAGAATAGCAGAACATAGGAACTGAAACTATAAATGAAACCCACTGTTTTCCTAAGTCCAATTTAAATGAAACATGGGGGCTCTGCAGGATGACTCTCTGTGTTCCCATCTATATTGTTCAACTACCTGACAATAGCAGATGGAATTTGTTTCCACCAAAAGTATTTCTTAAAACACAAACAACACAAACTCCACCCCCCCCCCCCGCAAAACACTTTTTTAAAGGCAAGTGAAGGAAAAGGGATAAGGGCCTTTTTTTCTTTCTTTTTTACTCATTAAATCTAAGACATTGTCTTTGTGCTAATTGCCCTTGACTTAACAGGTCTTTTCAGTTTGACAAAGCAGGAGAATTGAATTTAAATTTTCAACATGATGAATTTCATTATTTCTGTACTACCATCCAAGGCAGCACAATTCCTCTACTTTCATTAGTGTGGAGACAACTTAGTATGCTTCTCTTTATAAAGAAAAGATTGGGGAAAACCTGTGTATATTAAGAATGCCTTTTAGATGTTTGGCTAAATGTAAAAGGGAAGAAGAGCAAAGCACTGAGATAGATGACAGAAGAAAATTGAACTAGAATTTTTCACTTAACATGATGGTTGAATGAATCTTATTTCCAGCCGGGGGAAACAACTACTACTCTGCCACTGCCATTTTAGTGCCACATATTGGATTTCCATCCCAAATGAATAGCCAAGCTTAGAACAGAGGGCTAATTGCATAGTGTGGGACAAATATTTTCAGATCAGATCCAGGCAGAGGGCCAAAATGATTTGATGAGATTAACTTATTTTCTTGATAATGCCAACAGGCATACCTCTTTTATTTCTCAGTGCCACTGAACAAGCTACACCTGCACATAGAAATTAGCACTTTCAGAATGTTGTGAAACTCAGTAGGCATCCTGGGGGAAGTATGTATTGATGTTGATATGAGAAATGTGCACAATACTATATGTACAAATATTGTTAGAATGCAAAATGATCTAGAAATGTATTGAAATAAGTTATTTGGAAAGAAAATGAAAATCTGAATTAAAAAAAAAATCCCTATACCATGGTATGAGATTCTATACTATTGTAAAATCAAAATATTAAAAGCATGTAGAGATTTTAATTAATTTTAGCTTTATCACCTATAAGGCATTCAGACAATTGAAAAATAAAAAAACCAGCTATTAAGGGGCAAATAGTCTAGTCTAATCTGTGTTATAATCTGCCATTCATGTTTATTCCCTGGGCTGAAAAAAATCAGAAACTTTTAAGAGTTTCATGTACTATTTCCATACATATAACTGAATCTAAATGTGATTCTATGCATTTCCAAGTATTCACTAATTCATATCAATTTATTTTTTTAAAGGACAGTTACTAATTTGTCTTACAAATGAATATATGTTCCTTTATCTAAAAATGACCAATAAGATTCCTTCCACCCATCTCTTTCATGCTAATCTGGAACGTGTATGTATATTTAAGAAATTGGAATCCTCAGTGTTTCTATACCTCTACATTTCTTCTATTGAAATCAATGTATCTTCCAGTGTGTGGATATGTTTAAGTGAATGAATTTTGTTCCGTTATTGTGAAAACAGAATGCAGTTATGTTGTGTTGCAAACAAGGCATTGGCTGCATGTTAATTTCTCTTGTTCCCATTCTTCATCTGGAAGGCTATCAGTGTAGAGGAACCAGTGATAAGAACATTCATGGGGCAGAACAAAACATTTTTCTCTGGATCTGGCAAGTACACAGGGTAGCTGTATGAAAGTGGTCTGAATGAACAAGACCAGTGACATACAAGATAACAAACAGAACTATGTGATCAATTACAAGCATAACTTTGTCTTTTGTGGAAGCATTTAAATAAGCTTATGTTCTGGTTTTCAAAATCAGAAGGAGAGGAGAGGAGAGGAGCCATATTATCATACAGATTGTCCCAAAGGTACTTTTTTTCAAGAGGCAATTGAACTTTCTGGTTTTTCTTTGAAGACATT
>AZIM01004310.1:33045-43915 GCA_000516915.1 Ophiophagus hannah | reverse complement strand
AGCGGACATTTTGAGTAGTTCAGAGAACCGGCCAATCCCACCTCTGGCTGGCCCCGCCCCCATNCCACGCCCACAGAACTGGTAGTAAGAAAAATTGAATCCCACCACTGGTGAAGCGGTATGTAAGTCTAAGTGCTATTAGTTGTTCACAACACAGATGTGAGGGGAATGGAGGGAGAGTAGTAGATGCGTGTTCTCGCTTGCCCTCTTTCCTACATAAATGTCCTACATTTTGTAGAGCCTCCTGAACAGGATGACAACAGTGACAGTAACAGATTTCAGAAAACAGTATGCTGGACCTATTGGGAAGATTCTTTTCCAATAGCAGAGACGGGGCATCCCAAACGGGCACCTCTTTGCCACCCACTACCTATCTCCCTTCTCTGGAAGAGGAATGAAAATATGCTTTCAATGTATTTAGACAGTGAAAGTTACGAAGCTAAAGTCAGACTCTGAAGCAAGAAGAGAGCAGACAAAAATACACTTCAGGATGCCTGCTAACTCAGTACCAAACATTTTTTTCCTGCTAGTATTTTCTCCTATTTAGAAGGGTTGTGTTGCTATGAAGGCTGCCATTCACGCAGGCAAAAATGAAACAAGCTCTGCGAAGATTACTCCATGAAGCAAACTCTTCATATGATATATCTTCCAGTTGTATTTCGCACACCAGTATAAACCTTGAGGGTGTTTGTTTTAATTAATAATTTTGAAGGACCTTGCACCCATGTCACAAGGCTGTTCCTCCACTGGGTTATGCCTAAGCAGCTACCACATAGGGCTGCTGCCTGCATGAGTCTGTCTCCTTTTTAAAAAAAAACTGTGGTTCATGTAGTGTGATAGTACATATTAACAGAGCTGAAAGGGACCTTGTAGGTCATCTAGGACAGGGGTCGGCAACCTTTTGGACCTCAGGGACCACTAAAGTCATAATTTTAAATCCTGCAGACCAGAGACCCTGGAAAATCCCCAAAAAAGTCTGCAGGAAAATTCCCTACCCCGTTTTCCTACTGATTGATCATTCTTNNNTTGGGATCGCAGGATACTGTCTCCAGCTCAGTTCTCAGTGGAAGAGAGAGAGAGAGAGACACTTTTGGCTTCATGCAAGGAAAGCAGCAGAAGTCTTTCTTTCTCTCCCTCAAACTCTGCCAGAAATGAGTCTTTGTGAGACTTGTCACACCGGCCCAGCCTCTTGGAGCAGGATGCCTTGCAGGGTCCCAAAGACTCATGTCTGCTGGAGTATGGGGGAGGGAAAGAAAGACTTTTGCTGCTTTCCTTGCATACAGACAAAAGCAGAAGAAAGAAGCGGAAAGAAGCAGCCTGGTGGCCAGGCGAGGTGCGTGGGGCAAGTTCCCCCCCTGCCCTTTCCCCCTTCCCTCACTACCTGCGTGTTGTTCACAATGCAAGCGACGCAAGCCTTGTGTTTGTGGGGGCCATTTCTGGATTAATTGCTTTGGGGGGGTGCTTTTCTCTGTGGACCACCAAAATTTTCTCACAGACCACCAGTGGTCCCTGGCCCACTGGTTGGCGACCACTGATCTAGTCCATCTAGTAAACGATCTGCCCTCTTCCCAAAGTTCACTTCTGTAAACCTGAAGAGAGGAACTTACCACTAAGTACATCATGGAATACATAGCAAAGGAGGCATGGCCAGAGTAAAAGGATTTTCTGGAAGAGAAAATAAGATATTTCTCTGAAGAGGACATAATATATACTGCTTAGTTTGGTATACTGACTCCAGCCACAAATGCAAATTGATCATTACACAACCTTACACTGACTACACTAAACCATTTTCTTCTGATGTCCTTTTCATTGTTTGGTAGCTATCCTGAAAGGCTCCAATCCCACCAACATTAACCATACATACCCCAGGATTCAATGCAGTTAACTATTTTGTTAAAATCCATTATTTTAGGGAGACTTACATGCCCATACAGTTTCTTTGGGTTGAATGTTTGGAGAACAGATTAATTTGATTCTACAGAGAAAAGATTATTTGATTACACAGCAAAGGCTTCAGAAAGTTGTCTTGGCTGCCATCTAGTGAGCATCCAGATTTCTGTAGTTCAGATAGTGTGTTAGCTTTAGCGTGTTGGAATATCTAACAGTCCCTGGGAACATACAGAGAAAGGGGAAAATATGAGAAAGAGACTCAGAGTAACTCCATCTTAATTCTGCTAGGTTTAAGTTGGTCTAGAGAAGTGATTTGACAGGCTTCTGAAAATTTGATGCATTACCCCTCTAGCAATAAAAGTTTTTCTAGAAATCCAAGAGATTCTTGAGTTTATCAGCCTTGCAAGGCTTGATACCCAGTGAAAGCTGAGGTCAGTTTTGACTGAAGCTTTTGGGTCAAGCCAACAATAAGACTGCAATACAATAAATGCACTGTCCTCTAACAGAAGCCTCACTTGATCCACTTTATTTATCAGTCCTCCCTGTTTTTTTTTCTTCAAGCATTCTGTCTCCTCAACTACCATCATCATTATGCTGACAGCAAACCTATTCAAATCAGAGATAAAGCCAGATAGGGGTAGAACAAAAAAGTTGGAGAGAGGTAAGCTGCAGGTAGAAGACAGATTCTGCATGTTTCTTGTTTGCTTCTAACATGAAATCTGATTGCATTCTTCCTTTGAGGCTGGGATAATGACAGACAACTCCATAGACCTCCCCACTTTTCCCTCTAGTTCTGACTGGATTATTAACTGCTCATCATCGTTCCAATTTATATCTCCTCAATCCAGATACCCTCCAGAACTTATAGGAAACACATTTGCTGGAGTGTGTTTCAGCAGGAAGAACCAGAAGAGATGAATGGAAATGGCACAGGAGTAGGTTGAAACAGTTAATGGTAAAACAAAGGAAAAAAGAGATTTCCTACTCCCCAAAGATAACGCAAGCCTTGGAATTGCCAAGAATTGCCTTCTACCTTGTTTGCTGGAGCTTGCAGGACTGAATATGGCAGAATGGGAAATCCAATGTTTTTTTTCTATCTGCTCCCTTGGATTTGTGTCTCTTGCAAGGGATATACCACTTACATCCTTCTCCATGGGCATGGACAAACATTTTGCAACTCCTTGAGACTGTCCATCCAATCCAGTTGTTTAATTGAACAAAACTTGCCATTGGGGCAAGAAAGTGGCTGCCTCTCTTTTATATTTCACTTCCAATGTTCCTTGTGGGCAAACTTAAAAAACAACTCCTATTTATTACACCAAAATTGTTCTCTTTCTTGGGTTTGGAGATGTGCCCCAATATAATGGGTTCACTTTCTCATTTTTGAGATTTCTCTTGTATGGTCTGTGATAAAATGATAAAAGCTAATGGGACCTTCCATACCTATTCCAACTTGGGAGATGAACCGGCAACCTGAGTGGCAGAAGTTGAATTCAGGATGATACCCAGCACTGATATCTATAGTTAGACTACTTCTTGACATCTCTTTGGAAGTTGGAGCCTATTTGTTCTCTTTCACAGTCCAGATCAAGCATGGACACATTTTTGTGGCTGAAAGTCATGCTTTTTAAAAGCTTTTGAGGCTGCAGTTCATACCATTGCACACATTCATAGATACTTTTTTTTTTTCTGTTGGGGAACTTTTTGGTGGCTCCAGGGCCTATTAAAAGGTACTTGGGACCTGCAGGTAGCTCTCACTTTGCACATCTTTGAGCTAGACTTACACAATTCTTATCTTTTCCAGGTAGTGTGTCTCACTGCCTGGATGGTAAACTAACATAGCTGGGGACCATCAGATCAAGGCAGGTTGCTGCATGAAGCGTCAGAAGGAAAATAGGAAAGGAAGATTCAGTCCTTTTCCATAAGCATGCAATTTGGCTATGATGCATGTGAAATAACAGGAATAAAAAGTACACAATCACTTTACTGTGATTCACTGTCAATATGCCATGGGGGGGGGATTGGGCATCGAGAAATTGTCATACCTGGCCTCCTTTTCCTTAGAGTAGCTACTAGTGCAAACATAGTCCTCCAGGTATCCAGCAGAGCAGGCCATGTGAGTGAAATTAGGTTGACAGACAGCCAGAAAATGTGGCCGGAGGCGACCTACAGCAACTTTTGCCATGTTAGTGAGTGACTGACCCACGCAGCAGCCAAAAAGGAAGGTCCCAATTTCTTTATAGAGGGCAGTCACATAAGGATTGGGGATTGTAGAGCGTGATCTGCGAGGTAGATGATGCACATGGAAGATTTCGCCTACAGTGATCTGCAAAAAAGAACAGCGATGTTGGTCTATAAGCAATTCTGAAATCTGGGAGTAGAGATAGGAGAATAAACGTTTCTTAAGCAATGAGATATGGGATTTGCACTGGGGAAGAGAACAGGGGAACCCATCTTTAATGAAAATAAGTAGGGAGCATTGGTATAAAGACTCTTAGACCAGAGAACAAAGAGTAACAGGGTTGGAAGGACCTTTGAGGTCTTTTAGTCCAACATCCTGCTCTACCCTATACTATTCCAGACATTTGGCTGTCCAATCTCTTCTTGAAAACTTCCAGGGGCCATTGTGCTTAGATCCTGGTGAAGGAAATGCGTCCAATTACACAGTTCATTGATCATTTGGCTATGGGAATTCCGTAGCCACGAGCTGTAGAAAACCCGCCACCCCCTTGCCTCCCTCCTGACTCACTGCTAGGAAGGAGATCAGGGTGCCTGATGAAATGAGCACAGTGTCGGTGATGGTCTCAGGATGCTGCAGGGGGTAGCTGATGCTACTGTCATTGCAGAAGAAGCCACGACGCACTGGAGAAACGAGGCCGAATTCGCAGATGAAGAATGGGATGGAGGCTACAGAAACAAGACAAATTTTTATTTTTTTCCCTTTCTTTGTTACTTATTACGTATTTATTTTTAAATTTGCTTCATCTTTTTTTTATCAGCATATAAACACACACACAGAGAGTAACAATTCAAAGGAGGTTTTAATATTAAGTAATTAGCTTAAGACCGAAACCATTAGCATCTATTTGATAATTTGATATGCGTTGCAGGAGTTCTTTTTTAGTATTATATTTACAATTGGATGGAAAAAACAAAATAATGTTATGCTTGTAATATTGACATCCTAAATGATAATTAACTGATATATTTTTCCTTTTCTTTTCTTTATATGCCAGGTGAATAATACAATGTTAATAATCTCTATAATCATATCATATAAACATCACAATGCAATGTATAGAAAAATGTAAACAATGCTGTAAACATAGAATACCAAACTAGCTAACCTCTTCACTGTTGGGTTTGCTCTCAGTTTAAATTCTAGTGGCTTGCCCTCTCAGTGAGGGTGAGAGTTGTCTTGTAGGGTTCTTTGGTTGGGCCATTTACTGTTAACTTACTAGGACTTGTTACCTACTTCAGGTAACTAGGACTTTATTACCTAACTTAATAGGACATGTTACCCACTTTAGTAATGAAACATCTGCAAGAAAACAACCAAGCTCAAGAGAGCACCAAGGACCCCTCACAAATGGAAAAAGAAAACAACACACATGCACTTCCCCAGCTTGATGCCTTCCAGAAGTATTAGTATTAGCTGTCATGTATTGAGGGCAATTCTAGTCTTTACATTTTATTAAGGTGTACTTTCTTACGACAAGAATAAGACATGGATCTATATAAATACAAAATTGGCCTAATTCTTGGGGGCCTAGCTAATCCCCAGTAAGTGGACAGATGTAGTCCCTGTCTAGGTTAATTTATCCTGTAGAAAGGAACAGCTAGCATGTATTCCTTGCTCTGAGAAATGCAAAATGCTGCCCTGTGGTGGGAAGCGGGGAGGGAGATACACAGTGAGACAGTGTCTACATGGGTATGAAATATATATCCAACAATGTTCTTGCAACTCACAGGACCTTCCTTCCAAGTATGCAGCACCTGTGACCATTATGGACATTTTGCTAATAAATAATACATGTAAGAGTTTTAGAATACAGAATAAGCATAGCAGACTGAGAAAGGATGTCTTCTAGTCTAGCACCTTGCTCAAGCAGGATTTTCCATTGGAACTTTAATGTAAGTCTCTCTCTATATGTTGTATTGCAGTTTACCCATTTCTGTCCTATTCCTTCTGTTGAGACCCACCTACTATCTAAACCTGGATTAGCTTTGAGGACAAGCACTTCTGCAACTTAAGTTCTCCTCCCTTCCTGAATGCAGCTGCAAAGGAATTAAAAAGCTAGAGTTTTGATTTACTACTTCTTAAGATGTCATCTGATATGAATCTGAGACAAGTCTCAATGTATATATTTTACTGTGGTTTATTTCAACAAACCACAGCTTAAGACTAACAACAGTAGTTTAAGAAAAGCAAAACTTCTGAATTTTTTCCTGAGCTTCATTGGAAAAAAGGGAGCAATAAGTCTGTGGTTCGCCATCATAAAATGCAAATGCACTTTTCATCTCAGTAATTAAGTGTACACAAGGTAGGCTATTATTATTAGAGTGAGGGAATGAAATGAAGTTGCGGTTTGCTGAACCACAGTAACTGGATTTACATGGTATGTAAGACCAAATCAACTCAACCACATTGTAGCTGTATTTTTTCTCTCTAGGTCTCATATGTTTTTCCTCACTTGCAGCTAACTAAACAAGGTGGTGAATGCATCTCTGCCTCATTCAGCCAAAATAATCTTTTTGCTTTCAAGTTTAATGCTGAACAAAAACAAAGTGAATTTGAGGAATGGCTTACATTTGAAGGAAAAAGTAGCTCTAATTGATGTCCATTGGTTAACATCCACTGGTTATGTTCAGGTTAGCGAAGTCAGATACAAGCCTAACATGCTGTAATTTGTTTTCTCCTTGGTTAACTTTCAATTGGCACTGAATTTTGAACATGATTCAAGGGATTGTATGTACAAACCAAGAAAATGGCCTTATTTAGTAATCTAATTAAGTGTATTGTCTGAGTAGAGACATATTACCAAGAAGCCTACCCACAATTCCAAACCACATTAAAAAAAAGGAACAAACAAGTGATTGGATGTATTGAAAACAAAGTTAGGTAGGTGGGAAGCTAACCCAACAATGGGGAAAAAAATAAGGATGATGACAGAAGCAAAATTTGCTGCTGAAATGATGGTGGTTTTATAATGTGATTATAAAACCACCAGTCTCTGTCCTGGTTCACACCTTGTAGTAAGCCATTTTTTAAAAAAATCATGATTTGTCAAATAAGGCTTGCCCAATATATTATGCATAAACAACCCTCATGAGATGTTAAACTAACCAGTGTTTTTGTTTTATAATTAATTGGCTATCCTAGGCATTACAAAACTTATATGAGCTTTTTCTCTCTTGAACACACCCTTCTCATAGAGCAGACCAGTGCTTTTCAACCTTGGTGAATTGGAATATGTGTGGACTTCAACTCCCAGAATCCTGGGAGTTGAAGCCCACATTTCTTGTAATTCGCCAAGGTTGAGAAATGCTCTCATAGAGCATCGACTTTAGCATGCAAGGCTCCTAGCAAGCTACCTTGAGAATAATCTTACGGCATTCTTGTCAGGGGGATTTGGCTGAAGAGAAATGGGAAAGAACAGGGAAAGCGTGCTTAACATTAAGAAGGTCTCTGAGCGTCAGCAACGGGAATGGGCAGAGTCGAAGGGAGAAAGATTATGCTCCTCAAAGCCACTGTAACATCTCTGAACTGAAATGGCCACAGAGAACCAACTGCTGCTACCTCAGCCTTCATTCCCCCCTCCCTGCTTCTTCTTTCTACTGTCATCAGATCCCCTGGGAAGGGCTAATGAATTCTGTCTGCCACACAGAAGGAACTGGAATGTGAAACCAAGCAGGTAAGCCTTGAGACATGAGCCAAGATGTCTTGTGATTCTTTCTGCTCAGGAACCTTGGGATAGGTGTCACTAATCCCAACTCTGGGCCCCTGGCACAAAGAATCTCCATCCCAGACTGAAGGATATACTAGCTACCACACCAGAGATCAATTTCTGTAACACTCTTATCACATTTAACAATCAGAGTAGGATTTTGGGAAGCCAGGGCATGTAAAGCTGCCACCCCCAAATTGACTGCCCCCCCAATACAAACAGAAGTTGGAACACATCATTTGTCAATTGCTGTTCCTATTGGGTATTTGGAGCCATATTGTCTTGGCTAATGTTGCTAAGAACACATTACTCAAATCACTGAACCACACTTGAAAAGGATCGTGTAGCCCAGAGTCTGGTTATCTTGACAATTTTGTAATTGATTGGACTTATAGCTCAATATAATGAGGAATAGTATTGCATTTTGAATAATGAACATATTAACAGGGTTTTTCATGAAAATACTACTGCTGAGATTTCCCCAACTTTGGATTCTCCAGATAAATTAGGGCTATTCCTAGACACTCAACATGGCTCAACTTGGTTCCAACATGTGGTTAAGTACATGGTGAAGTTCTTATTTGGAGGCAGCGGATCAAACTCTCTTCTGCTGCCACCAATCACATAAGTAGAACAGGACCATCATCTATCTAAACCACTGGCTTTCAGTGTGATGGACACATACACAGCAATATCTTCAAAATTAGCATTTCTCAATCTTGGACCTTTATGATGTTTGGACTTCAATTCCTAGAATTGCCCAGACAGTCATGCTGGTTGGGAAATTTGGGAGCTGAAATCCATACATCCTAAAGTCACCAAGGTTGAAACTTATCATTCTAAACCATTGTATTGATACTTCAGCAGGGAGAATTGGAAAAACAGCAAAGGCAGGGCATGTGAGGCAGCCACAAGGGCACACAGCATTTGTACAGCCATGCTGTCTTGTCATAATCATAGGCTACCTGTCCACCCACCCTTTCTGGAGGGCAGAAACAGATGATACCTTCTAATGCAACTCCTCTTGGTGTTTCCTGGCTACACATCAAACATAATTTTTCCCCCTGGCTTGTGTCTGTTGGACTGATGAGGTCCAGGTTGCTTGTTCCACTTTAATTTCTTCTAAGCAAGCCCTTGCATTTTTATTGGTTGCTGTGTGTAGTGGCAGGAATGCTGGGGTACCATTTTGGATCTGCATGCCATTCTCACCAGTGTAACTTCCTTTCCCCCCCATTTTTAAAACAACTTTTTGCTTTTGTTCAATTATAAAATTTTTGAAAAATCGTTTTCAAAGTTAAAGTATCAGAAAGCACACCTATACAGGGATTTGGCAAAACAATAGTTTCTTTCTTGCATTTTTCTCAGCTTTTGTTTCGTTTCCCTCCCACGGAAAATAAAGCAATGGCTTTCCTGGCATGGAAAGCTGGGAGGGCAAGCAACAGGGGAACTGTCTGGGGAGAGAGTGTGCACAGCAGCCAGCAGTCCAGTCTAAATTCCTGGCAAGTTGCTGCTGAAGTGTCCCAACCTGCATAGAATTTCTTTAAATTAGCTTAGAGTTCAGCTGGCATCAGCACAGGACAAAACAGTCGTGCAGAACTGCCTCTAGACTTGAACTTGGGAAACAGTTTCCCCAATTTATGGTTTTACCACAATATTTAATATTTAATAGATGCACAATAGATGCAAGTCATTGGTTGAGTTGACACAATGCACTAAGACACAGTTGGGATTATTGAATCAACTACAGTATTGAGACTCCATTCATTTAGTATCTCAGGGGAAAAAACAACCATTTACAAACCAAAAGGTTCGGTTTGCCCAATGCTCAAAAACAAAGTCAAATCAAATGCACCGTGACATGACTGAACTGTGTTTCTTTACCTAATAGAACTGGAGCCTCCTAAGAGTGAGAATGGGATTCAGGTAGACTAAGCAAATGAGGTTTGTGCAGGAGTAGAAATACCTCTTGCAATCCAACTAGGGTTAAGTTACAGACAGCTGGGACAGAACAGTCATCAAGGCAGAGAATGCCACAGGATGACAATCAGGGTTTCTCTGACAACCATCTAAGCCTTGCAGGGACAGCTGAGCTGGGCATATGCATCTATGCATTCCCCCACCTCCATGTAATCTCCCTTTCTCTAGCATGCCTCGATAAGGCTCCAGTTTGCCAACTGGATTCTTCTGGGAATCCAACTCTTTTGTCTTTCTTGGGAGTAGCAAATAGCAGAAGAAGGAAAAGGAAGACAACAATATGTGGACCATGATAGAAGTGAACCAAACAAAAAACTCAAAGAGACCGCAACCACAGGCCTAGAATTAGATACTAGAAAAATAAGGCAAGGCCTGTCCTGCCCCCTTGAGAGCTCCTAAGCATATGTAATCTACTCTCCCCATCACAGCTGCTGATTGAGGTGGGATAGCAATAGGGTTTCAGGGATGACATTGATTATCTGGGGCAACGTTAGTAATAGCCCCTGATCCTTTGAGGCCATACACAAGCCTGCTTCACATGTTTCAGTTATGCTAATATGTGTCTTTTCAATCTTTTTATTTTATTTGACCAGTATTTCTAAGAAGCTACATATTCCTAAGCCTTATCCAAAATTTCCTCCTACCCCCTTTCCTAATTTTCTGAAGGTCTTGCTTGCTAGCTCACAATAACTTTTCCACGTTCCCACAATAGTCATCTCTTGCAATCATCTCTCCCCACCCTCTGCCAGCTCACCTTATATGGTGCCCCAGTCCTGCCATGCATGTAGATCTTCCCTGGCACTTGGAGGGAGCTATTAATATCCACTTCTCTTGGCGCCCCGAGGTATTCCCATTGCCTCTCTTGGCCAACTGCCCAGGTGCAGCCCTAACAAGCAGTGAGACTAGCTGAGCAGTTCCACCAGGTTGAAAGTTCCCGTCTGAAGAACTGATTGGATTCACACATTAATCTAAGGCACAATGCATTCCATTTTCTGCTTAGAGTAAGGCTCTCCTCTAATAGACTCACTAGAACAGGGGTCTCCAATCTTGGCAAC
>AZIM01004310.1:0-12632 GCA_000516915.1 Ophiophagus hannah | reverse complement strand
AATCTCTCCTTGTTAGTTTCCATCCATTATTCCTTGTCTGGCCTACAAGCGCTTTAGAAAATAGTTTGACTCCTTCTTCTCTGTGGCAGCCCCTCAAATATGTCTCCCCTGGTCCTTCTCTTCACNAGACTAGCCAAGCCCAGTTCCTATAACCGTTCTTCATATGTTTTAGTCATCCAGTCCCCTAATCATCCTGGTTGCTCTTCTCTGCACTTTTTCTAGAGAACATCTTTTTTATAGTGTGGTGACCAAAACTGGATGCAGTATTCTAGGTGTTAAGGCTTTATATATTATTTATATTAAGGCTTTATAGAGTGATATTAATACTTCACTTGATCTTGATTGTATCCCTCTGTTAATGCAACTTAGGATTGCATTGGCTTTTTTGGCTGCAGCCTCACACTGTTGGCTCCTATTTAATTGGTTGTCCCTCAAGACTCCAAGATCCCTCTCACAATTACTGCTATTAAGCCTGGTTTCACCCAGTCTAGATGTGTAATTTTGTTTTTCTTGCCTAAGTGTACGGCTTTACTTTTCTCTATATTGAATTTCATTTTGTTAGATAGGGCCCAAATTTGATGATCTTAATCTCAAGATGAGAAAATAATTTAAGGTAACAAAATTTTTTGCTGTTGAAAATGGGAAGATGATATCAGAAAGCTATCAAATGTTATTAAATATAAAATATTTACAAAATGATCACTGTCAAATCAATTGGCAACTGTAAATTTAAGAACATGAGATATTAGATTCTGCAGCACTATGTATAATCAATGATGAGTTAATATCAGCCTAGTGAGTATATTTGGCTGGATAATCATTCCCAATATATCCACAATATTACCAAATTCAATTTAAAAAGGTAGAACTTATGATGTCCCTAATCTAAAGGTCCTTAGATTGTCATTATAGCAGTAATAATATTGTTATCCGATGTGAGGTTAGCTACAAAATTTGGCAAAAATCTATTAATCCCATTGACTTCCAGTAAAATCTCCAGCCAGTATGTTGTACTCTAGTCTAGTGGAAAAGTAATTAGGAAGCCTTCCAAGTGATGATATGTTTGTTATTTCATCTGATATATCTGATAGTTCATCAATCGTGAATTAGAAAGGCTTGTTGCATTATTTAGTTTCACTTTGTATGGATTCCTCCTCTCATGAAATTTCTTTTTATAGTGTTGGCATCTAGATTCAATTTCTTTGTAATGTGAGGGAGCTAAAAATTTAAAATTTGTTGAGCATCCAAGATCAAGGCTGGATCCAGAAGTGCTCCCAAACTAGAGCAACTGTTTATTTCATTTATCACAGTTTGGCATTCTTCTTTCATGGTAAGACAGTACCCAAGATCAGTAGCTAAGGCTCAGTTTAGGCATCCTGTCGGTGCACATTTCTTATAAAGTAATAGATGTGTGTGTAAAAGCAGAGTGTGGAGGAATGAGAAGAGATTATGTTTCTTTGATTTTCCTCTATGAGCTTTCTCCTGAATTTCCTTGATGAATTGTGACTGGAAACCTGGAAATTCAGCACCTGTTACTCACTAAACAAAAATCAACATATATTTTTCATGAATGCATGACGCCAAAGGAAAAAACAGATCACATGTTTGCATTTCCATGTGAGGTTGGTGTGAAGTCATGAGTCCTATTGAGAATCATATTCAGTTGAGCTATTTTAGAAATTACTACTACTCTGTGCGGTTTTTGTCACACATCAGACATGTATGGAAAGAAATGCCAAAATAAAACCCTGGTAACTCAGAGGGACGTGTTTGTCCAGTTGAACAGAAATCGTAAACTGTTTTCAGAAGACAAAATAGCTTCTATGCAAAAGAGAAACAGTTTCAGATGAATCTGAAGCAACTCTAAAGTGATCTTTAATCTATACTTTTGCACTTTTAGTAATAATTGTAGTCGCAGATGTGTGCATTTTGAAATCTACAAAACTTTATAATGAACAACTCAAGCCACCAGGCTCAGATGACAAACAAGAGGGCAAAGCTGCATCTCCTCTCTCCTCATGTCCTGCCGTTTTCCTTTGCCTCATGGGAACTTGATTTTTTGGGCTTCTTATTCCTTTTCTCTGCTTGCTATAATGGTGCTTACAAGTCAGAGGAGTACTATAATCGATATGGAGATATATTCTGATGGAGGAACCTGACTAGCAGAATTTTACTGGCATCAGAGAAGCAGCAAGCAATATTTTTTCCTTACACAGAACCCTAATGTCCTGCTCAGTCCCTTTATGGCATGATAACATTTTCTGGATCTCAAGCCCATCTGTTCCACCTGTCTCCTCTGTCTTGTTCATTTCATAGTTATCTGTGAAATAATTGTCTCTGTGTGTGTGTTGGGTGTGTGCACGCACACACATGCACACATGCCAATACACATAAACAACTATATGTATTCAAATTTATGGGGACAGAGTCAGGTTTTAAGAGACTTCTGGGGCACTGTGTATGTATGTGCAGGGGATTCTGCTCCAAAGTGCAGGGACTGCAAATAAGAAAAGAATTTGAATGTTAAAGAATACATATTGGATTAATTTGCATGCAATTGAAATTATTCCTAGGAATGATAGGAAAATGGAAACATTTCCAAGGAAAATAAAGGAATTAAATATGTTATTATGTATTTTTGGTCATAATGGAATCACAGTTATTACATAAATTAAATACACATACACATACCTACAGGCAATGCCAAACAATCCAATTTTGTCCCTAGTAGTGAAATCTAGTACTGTCAATGGTACAAATGAAAAATCCAAAAGCGTCGTTACCAAATTTGGATAACAAACTGGATCATATGACAATGACTCTGCAATGGGAATGGGAATTCCAGATGGTTTTTATCAATATTTTTTGGCTTGATATGAACAGTGATAATTTACAAGAGATCATTTAGTAATAAGCAGCATATCAACAGACTAACATAAACAGAGAATTAGCTCAGATTTATTACCCCTTACTTCAATCCTAAACATGTATTTTCATTAAGATGAAAATGGAAAGAATTTGGGAGTGAAGAAATAATTTAAAATACAAAATTGCAAGATTAAATTGTCAATTAAAAATGAAATCTTTTGAGACTCTGTAAGGTTAGAATTAACTGTCTGGATCCAAAATCTTCTGATAATGTAGGCAACATTGTTCTGAAGTAATTGCAAAAATGAGGCAGAACCTTGTCAAATCCTGATTGAATTTGAAAACCATAGAATACAACATTTGGCCTATATAGTGGGCTTTATTTATAACATGCTGTTGAAATATGACTGAAAAACTGAACAACTTAAAGAGTGTATGATTTTGAAAAGTTTTAAAACTTAAGACTAAGGTAAGCAAGACTGGGAATTTTAATGGAAAAGTAATATTAAATTACAATGAATTAGAGGAAAATGTTACAAAGTTTTTATTAATAACATATTATTCCAGTATTTATTGCTAAAACTATTGTTTTGCTTTTTAAAAAAAACACTAATGGAAATGTAATTACCAGATTGGATGATATTTCATATTTTGTAAAGCCGGAGAATTCAATAATATTTTTTATAATTAAGGTAGTCCCCAAAACCTATGACCACAGATGAGCCCAAAATTTCCACTGCTAAGCAAGGCACTTGTTAAATGAGTTGTGCCCCATTTTCTGAGTTTTGTTTTGCCCCAGTTCTTAAATGAATCACTACAGTTGCTAAATGAATCATGCAGTCGTTAAGCAAATCTGTCTTCTTCTATTGACTTTGCTTGTTGGAAGCTGGCCTGGAATGATGATCACATGTCCCTGGGGATGCTACAACAGTTGTAAGTGTGAAAACTTGTCATAACTCATTTTTTTCAGTGCCATTGTAACTTTGAACAGTCACTAAACAAATGGTTGTAACTCAAGGACTACCTGTTGAATGAAACCAATTACATTAACATTATTCTGAAGATTTGTACTGAGTTAATTATAATGTTCGCAAATCTGTTATTTAATTTATGCTTTTCTCCTTTTTTCTTTTTCTTGCTTTCTTCTTTTAAATTGTTAAATATTTTTAAAAAGAGAGAGAGAGACACACACACATACACAATAATGTAAAAAGGAAAAGAAAAAACAAAAGAAAAATCCACCACTGTACATAGGAATTTGTGGTTGTTATTCTAAAACTCATATTAAACAGCTTCCTTTCATACTTAGATTTGATCTTGACCAAATGATTGAGAAATGATTTTATTCTGTGTTTGTTACTTTTTATTTGGTACTTAAATAATTAATTAATCAGTAAAAAAATGAAAATAGAAACAAAACAAAACAAAAAGTAACAGCTGTTTACATATAATACCATATGTATTGAATGTATATGAATGTATATATACAAAAATTATACACAACATTTCCAGTGAAATGTAATTCATCTTTGTAAGTTTGAAGAGCAAGTTTCTTAGTAGTTGAAGAGGTGTGGAGAACGTTGTACTCATGTGTCAATTTTAGGACATTGGAAAATTATTCTTGTTGCGGTTTCGACAATGTGATGATTTACTCATTTATTCATTCCTTTTCTATTCAAGTGCAACATGGTCCCACAAATCTTGAATATTATTTGTTGTTGAATAAGCTGCAGTCTAAGATCTTTTTAAATTTTTAATATAGATGTTAATTCTGCCTCCTGTTGTTTAGATAAAATTGGAAACTGTAAATCTTTATTCCATTCAGTTGTTAATATTTGTTATCGGAAAAATACACCAACAAGTATTTTTATAATACTAATTTTGACTTGTGTAATCTCATCAGATTTAGTGATTATTTTTTAATAACCTGGCATCTCTGAAGCTGAAAATGCTGCTGGTCCAAACTGACGGCTGTAAATGTTTGCATGTCAAGCTACAGAACTTTTCCCATTCAATCAACTAGAATGAACTTCTGAAAACGTATCAAACGTATCAAAAGGAATCCTTTATTGAGATGAGACAATTCATGTAGGGATTAAAAGCAGCATCTAAGGTCTCCCAGGCATGTAGAGATAGATAAAGGAGTTTAAAACCCCTCTCCTTATCTTGATGTGTATTTAGTAAAACAAAGAGCCAACATGTTAATTCCCCCCAACCCATTTTTTAGAACGATCTTTTTCAATAGTTTCCCAGGGCATACCTAATTCCCCCACCCCCTTTTTAGAACGATCTTTTCCAGAGTTTCCCAGGACACATCTCACTGGGGAATTTTTTATGGTCTCTTCATCTCCTGGCTGTCTCTCTCAGAGGTGATAGGTTCCAGCCATCTGGGTTTCATCCCTCCATTGTATCATGTGTAGGTTATACAAATTTCGATATAAGATTATATATATTTGGGTTACATCAAGAAGGATTTCATTATCAGTCTCCCCCCTGCTTTTCTTCTTTCATTGAAGAAATGACAGATACACAGATCTGACACTGCAGTTGTAACGGCTGCCAGTGGGTGGCAAAAGACAAATGATACTTATTTCTTAATATAGGCAACAAAATACTTCATTATCATTGATAATGCTTTAGAGTAACAAAATCCCAGCAATTCCCCAGATCATCTGTCTAATACGGTAGGCTATTTTCAATTTTAACATTCAGATTACCTGATCTTGTCAATTTAACAAGCAAAAATTGATAGAATGGGTCCCATTCCCCCCCCCCCCCAAAAACAGGNCNNCCCCCCCCCCCGAAATAGTGTATTACAACCTTTGAATCATTTACATGACAGGAGTTATATCTACTCTATTGTATTTAGATGAAGAAACGCTATGAGTGTGATTTCTGGAGAAAAAAATGATGTATAAATCTAAAAAATACTGTAAATACAGTATACTTTTAGTGTTAACAACAGCCAGGTCACAGAGAACTGTGTTCTGATCCAATATATTTGGCATCCAGCTTAATCACATTGAAATGAGAAATCTACTCAAAAGTGAGATATATTTTTCAGTACAACGGGTAGATCCTTCTCAGTGCAGTGCTTGTACGAGGCATGGTAAACAACTTCCGAAATTTTGCTAAGAGCAGAGGTCCCTGGCCTGTGGGCTGTGGCCTGCTAGTGGGCTGTGAGGGAATTGCAAATGGGCCGCAGAAACGGCAGCGAGGTCAAGAGCACGCAGGTGCATCCTCACTTGCATGAGCAGTGGGCAAGTGCATGTGTGTGTGTTCCATTTGCATGAGCAGCAGGTGCATATGCACACCACTCATGAAAAGCGTGCATGTTTGCTGGCCATTTTGCATGGAACCATCCCCTCTTGCCCCCGCTGGTCTACAAAGCCAGAAACGCTGGGGAACTCTGGCTAAGAGAACTTCAGGGATTAGTCCAGGCTGGGAGTCAACACTGATTTGAAGGCATAGTGTACACACACACACACACACACACACACACACAAAACACACAGACACACAGAGAATCCAATGTTTTTACTTCTAGAATCAACAGCCAATACTTTCTATTTCAAAGATAATTATAGTAAGAAAAAATTTATTACATGTGTCATTATTATATATCTGGATACAAGGAATAGACTAAAGACACAACAAGATTTGCTTAATGAAGGAAGGAATATGCCATGATTGTATCTGCAAATTGGAAAAATAAAAAAGCAGATTTAAAGAAGAGGGGCCCTGAGAAGGATGGCAGAATTTGAAATAGTTCTACAGAATCAAGATTATTTATTAGGATGTATTTATAAATTGTTATTTAAATATGAAATAGAAACCAAAGAAATAAAAAAGTATGATAAAATGGATGCAATATTTCAAAGTAGAAAATTCCAGTAGATCAATGGAAAAACATAAGGGAAAAAACACAATAAGTTTTACCAAGCTACAATCTGATGGAAAATTGGTTTAAAATTTTCTACAAATAGCACCAGTTGATGGTATATAACTCCAATAACAATAAATGTCAGAAATGCCACAACAAGGAAGGAACGTTTTACTATACATGGTGGTTAGATTAAAATACTCTCAAAATATTGAAAAGAAATACATGAAAGCATCCAGAAAATTCTGAAAATCAAATTGGAATTAAGACCAACAATATTTATATTAGCTATGATGTCCCAAAGACCATAAATGAAATGTACAGGTAGTCTTTGAGTTACAGCGATAACAGCGACCAGAATTTCCATTGCTAAGCGATGTTGTTATAAGGTGTGATATCACATGACTGCACCACTTAGCAACAGCAATCCTGTCAGTCTCCCATTGCTGGTGTTAAGCAGTAACACTTCAATCCCCGACCCTCAGTCTCAGTAAGATAAGAGAATGCCTCCTCTGCCTCTCTTCAACTGCTCATCTCCCTCCATCTCTACCCTTTGGGCCACCCTGCATTCTGCCACCTCTGCCAGCCTTGAGATCCACATGCCCTGCCATTGTGGGCTCACTTGCTCGGCTGCCAGCCCTTCTGCCCCAAGCTGACCTTTGCTTCCTTCTTCTTCCAGTTGCTAAAGAGACATGCCCGGACTGGCCCTTCACTGGCAGCTGCTGCCACACCAAGCCTTCTTCCCCAGGTTGCATGTGGCCTTGTCGAAATCACTTATGGCTTTCCCACAAATGAAGAATTGGCAACTTACATGTGAAAAAATGGCTTTCTCACACATTAAGAAATGGCAAACTCCACTTTTAGCAGAGCCAACTACCACAATGGAATGAAGGCCCAGTAAGTAGATCAGCTCTTCATAATTTCTCTCAGGACAAAGAGAGGACATGAGAGACCCTGAAATGCTCCACCCAGTTACTTCTCCTTGCTAACTTTCAAAATGTTCTTATCAGTAACTTATAAACACGGAACTTCTTTCCCACAGGAGACGGCATTTCTAGTTAACGTCACATTTTCTTCAAATCTAATCCAAGAATTTCATCTAAATTCAGAGTGGTTTAAATTTTTTCAAGGCCGTTATAGTCATCCTTTTGCTGTAGTTTTTAATAAACAAAATCTTACAAAGCTGGAAACACAAAATTTTTCTTTTAAAGAAATGGATTAAAGATGAACTCTTTAAAATAAAAATAAAGCTTGAAGTTCTGAATGTTTTTCAATCTTGAAGAAGTAATAAGAACATTAAGTTCCAAGGGGATTAAAAAGATGAGGCTAGATAGAACTTTCAATCCTTAACAACTTGGATTTTCATGTTCCTAAATTGGGAGGGTGTAGGATACCCATCCTCGTGTATGTAAATGCTGCTGCCGTTGTATCTTAAACCCCAGTTGGACTAAAAAAATCAGTGAAAACTATTGTCCTCCACATCAAGCAAAATAAGCTTACACTTAGCTATAGTAAATTTTTAAAAAATAGGTTTTGTCAAAAGTGCTAAATCAACTGGATCATAGAGGGTAACAAGATTGAGCAGGTTTTATGTTTCAGTATCTGGGAGTGGAAAGCACATTGTTACTGTACATATCCTAAACAGTGCTATGATGCTCTGCTGACATTAAACAATTCTTTTTTTTAACCAAAAGGGAGAGCTAGTTCCTTCTGCTCTCAAACGTTTTAAAACTAAAATATTAGCTCAGTTCTTATATGAAGCACAGATGGCATCTATGCTTCTAAATAAAACAAACAAAGAAAGAAAGAAACAAAAGGCAAAAGGAACAACTGAAATTCTAGCCTTACAAGGAATTCTAGCCTTATACGGTTTAATTTTATCTTCATCCCCATTAAGACAGGGATGTCTTAAATTGAAGTCTTGGTCTGAAGACTGATGGTGTAAGAGAGAGGCTGGGTGAGCAAGGGGAAGGAGTCAAATGGAAAATTAATCTGGAATTCCTAAGTGGTAGAAGAGGGCAAAGTTGATCTTCCTTGAATGTCATTGCACCTTATCTGGCTTTATCCAGGTACGAACTGTCAGTCTGAGAAGATTCTTGTTATAGCTCTTGAAGAACAAAACAGCTAACTGAACTCTTCACATGAGGATCTGGTTGTTTATGCCTGACAGATGATTAGCCATTTATTTAAATTTGCATTTTTCCCTATCAGCTTTTCCTCTTGTACTTCAAGTGGGCCAAATAAGTTTCCTATGATTTTTCAGCTTAGTTCCTTCTTACAATACTTCTTACAATACAGGTACAATAATACCAGACCTCTACTCCTTTAGGGGATAAATGATATGGAATATCAACAGGAAGTCAGTAGGGTCCCATACAACAGTAAAACTAGATTCCAAAGGGTCCTGATATGCTGGTCAAATGTCCGACATTCCCCCATTCTCCCTAAGTTGAAGAAGGACATTTGGAGGAATGGCAAGGGGCACACTCTGTCATTTGCTTTCTTGCTGGGTAACTACTCAAGCACACAGGTGCCCAACTACACTCACACACCACCACTTCATTTGAATGGACTTGTGTATGAGTTCAGGAGAAATTGAAACCATCACTCATGTAACTGTTGTGTTGTAATTTTTATCTGGATCTAAGAAACTCATTTATTTTACTTATGTTGCAACAACATTCCAGATCTTCAGTATACAGTTTCTGTTTTCTCATTCTAATGATAACATTGCTAATATTTTAGGCAAATTTTCCTTGGCAGAGATCAAGACATATCATCGGGGGTGAGATTCTATGGGTTCTGTCCACTTCTGTAGAATCGGTTGCTCTGAAAAGCAGCAAACAGAGAGCATACATAGAACCGGGTCTATGNAGGGCTTTTCCAACTGCTGCGCACTTGCACTCAGCACTGCTCAGCTGTCCAGGCAGCTCAGCAGGTCGTAAATTGCACTTGCGCGACTTGCGTGACTCGCGCATGCGCGCGCAACAGAGCAACAGAACCAGTAGTTATAACAGTCGGGTCCCATCCCTGCATATCATCAATAATGTATTATCACACGTCTAATTGTTTTATATTCTTTTATATGTTAATGTGTATAGGTCATTGATTGTAATAAAGAATGCATGTATGTATACAAAAATGAACTGAACTTTTATATACAAAGATAAAGCATCAAATGTGTATACACGCATGGACAATTTTTTTTTAAATGCCTTCCTTACAGTCCTGTTTCTTTCTAATGCCTATTAGATTGTTTTCTTTTATGTATTCTATAATAGCAGCACAGTGGCTGTAGCTCCTGCTTTGTAAACAGGTGTTCTGGTTCAAAATCTGACAAAATAATATATCATTATTCTCCAAGCTTCCTAGTTTTTTTCAATTTTTAAATTGAAATAGTGCACATTTTACAGTTTAGCTGAGGTTGAACAGTTGGAGTCTTAGGGGAAAAAAGACCTAACAATTGTACCAGATTTGAAACAAATGAACTTTTATTTGCAAGGCAGGAATTGCAATAATTGTACTACTATATCACTCAAAAACATGTTTAAAAGATATTCCAAATTATGCTAAGAAATGATTCACTTGAAGAAATATTCTGTTCTCTGCATCATAGCAAAAAAACTGCTGAAGTTAGCCAGCAATAAATTAAAGCCTGCTATTCCAGATGAACTTGGATCTATCTAATACTAACTTTATTTAATTCAGAAACTAATTCTACTTTCTGTCATATCCGATATTCAGGTTTCTTTTAAGATAAGATTTTAAAACTTCAAGTTTTGTCTGATTGACCAAAAACTATTGTAAAGAATCATCTACTTCCAATTAGGTAGAAATTCTTGCTAATTCTTTTTATTTTGGGCTGTTTTTGTGATTAGTTTTGGTTAGTTTTTTAAGGTTAAACCGTCATATACATAATGTGACTTACTAATTTTCTTTTAATCTTTTATCAATCAGTTATTCAATTTTTAAATTTTGAAGTTCATTTATGTATTGTCTTTTCCTTTCCTTTTTTTTCCTCTTTTTGGTTTTCATTCTCTATGTAACCTTAAAAATAAATAAAAATAAAGCAAATTTATTGGTCATAATAAAAACAACCCTCCCCCAAACAAACAACATAACCCCTAAAAAAACCAAACAAAAACAACCTCAAAGTCAAATTGACAAGAACATGCAAGTTGACATAACATGGAATTTTTATGGAAAGAGTAAGAGCACTCTGGAAGTGGAGCAGAAAAAGGCACCTTCAGGTAATGTTGAAGATGAGCAAGGTATTACAGTAATAGAGAGAAACATCTTCTGGTCCTGTTTTCCAGAAATGATCTACCTGCCTATTTTGGTGACAGAGCAACTTGTTAATGTGAATAAGTGTCTCACTGTATGTTGAGAGTATACATTGGTTTCTGAACTCAATAAGCTCTTAGTCAACAAAAAAATTGCAAATAGGATTTTGATTAAAACAGAGAAGTCATTTTAAAAAATTCAGTCTGGAACTCTGATAGAAGTTGCTAGGTAATAATTTTGGAATCATCTCCATTAAAATAAGTTATTGAATATTATACAAAGGTATGCCACAGATATGCAATAGAGATTAAATAGAAACCCTGTGCCTTTTACAATATGAGTGGAGAGCCAGGTTTCAAGAGAAATTAAATAAAACATCTGTGCATAACGTTTTATTCCTACACACAAAACCAACTTTTCCAATTAGTGATCAGAGAGTGAGTGAAAACAGAAAATTTAGTTTGATGTTGAATTTCCCTTCTCCAGAAGTTTCATGAGGTATTTTCACACTGGGTTGGTGGTTTCCCTATTAAATTATCCACTGGGTTTCATTTTGATTTTGACTTTAAAAATATATAATAATTGGGCCTTTCCCCATTAGGGAATTATGGTACAACTCTTTCGTTCTTGAGCTATATTGGCATTTCTTGTCCTCAGTTACCACTTGCCACCTTCTCTCTTTAGCTTCTTTTTCCAGTCACTTCTGCTCACCCTCCATTATGGTATCAAGAGAGATTCTACACATCCAGAGGGTGCCCTTGAACAGGGTTGGAATAAGGGAGAAAATATTACAGGTAGTCCTTGACTTACAACAGTTTGTTTAGTGACCATTCAAAATTACAACGGCCTGAAAACAATGACTTATGACCAATTTTCACATTTATGACTGTGGCAAGCACCCCCATGGTCACGTGATCAAAATTCAGGTGCTTGGCAACTGACTCTTATTTATGACAGCTGCAGTGTCCTGGGGGTCATGTGATCCCCTTTTGTGACAAGCAAAATCAATGTGGAAGCCAAATTCACTTAACAACCGTATTACTAACTTAACAATTGCAGTGGTTCAACTTAACAGCTGTGGTAAGAAAGGTTGTAAAATGGGCTGCGATTCACTTAACACTGCCTTGCTTAGCAATGGAAATTTTGGGCTCAGTTGTAGTTTGTAAGTCGAGGGCTACCTTGTAATGCTGGAGGAGTTAAACATTACATCCAAACTGTTATATTACCATATATGCACCATGGCTAGAAAGAAGTAAAGATGTATCTAAGGTTTATGGAAGACTGTATTATTATTATTTTTTNTTTTAGAAGACTGTATTATTGAAGGTAATTTTTTTCCTCTTGCTTCAGATGCTGAAGTTGCTTGGTCAAACATAATCAAACATCTAACAAAGAAGAAAAGAACTTCAGGGCTTATTTTTTGCATTTTTTAAAAAAAGTAAGGTCAGAAATATTTCCAGCCAATATTTGCAAGTGAAGGAAATAATTAACCCGCAGCATTGCACTAAAGAGAGCCAATAATCGTGGTTTATGCTGACTTATTTAGCTGCAGAGCTGCAGGCCCTGAGGGATTCCCCTTTATCCTGGGTGTGGCCTG
>AZIM01004309.1:34960-53154 GCA_000516915.1 Ophiophagus hannah | reverse complement strand
GAACCTGCTGAATACCACCTCTGATACTATCCCTGAAGCCTTTTGTTCACTTGTATTCCGTTTTTTCTAATCCAGTTGCTTTTGATGCCCCCAAAATGCGTAACTCTATTGCTAGAGCTTTGAAAATAACCTAACTATTATTTTCAGCTGTAGTATATTACTCCTTCCCTCCTTCCTTTCTGTACTTTACTTCTAGTTAACAAAACAGACACACTACAAGCACCCCACTTCATGGATATAAAGAAATTTTCATCAATTTTCATTTTTATTTATTTTTTGTAGATCCTATGTTACATTCTTTATTCCCTGCTTGAGTTTATAACTTAGTGAAATCTGAAGTGCCCACTTGAAGAGAACTTTTATCAGGAGCTTTCCTCTTGGTCTCTTCTACTTAACCTGTTCTCTAAATCCTCTTAACTCATCCTTAGCAATATAGTGTTAGACTATTATAATGCAGTCCTTAATACTGTTCAGAATAGAATTTTGAATGATTAGAATTAGAAATGCAAAGTTAACTGATATAGTCTGATTTTCTATGTGAAAAATCATGGCAGAATGGATTACAACTTAAAAATATAATATAAAATCCAAACTTATGAATGTTTTTAAAAAATTCTATGATTAGTAGATACTTTATTAAATGAACTACTTTATTTAATACACATCCAAATAAATTTCTAGGCCTTGGGGCAAGGGAAAAGAGGCAAAATGGCTGTGCATTTTAAAATTGTGTTCAAATGTTGCAAATTCACTATTGCAAACATCTGATCTTGCTCATCAGAGCTAGCTGCACTTTCTGAGGATCAAATTTAGCTAAGAAAACTGCACTTTGAAAAAAAAAAGGGCAACCACTTAGCCCAGCATTCAAGTCCCAGTCCAGAGGAACCAATCTTCTATAGCTGCAATGGTCTTTTCTAGCCTACTGCCTTCCAGATGTTTTAAGCCAATCCCTACAATTCCCAGCAATTATGGCCTTTGATTGTTGCTGTTAAGATTAATGTATTCTGTGAATTATGAAAGTTGAAAGCAAATACACCCAAGGTGTATCAGATTGAGTGCTACTAATCTTTAAATTATGCATTTTTACTGTAATTCATAGACCAGACTGTCTAAGACAGGGGTGTCAAACTCTATTTCATTGAGGGCCACATCAGGGTTGTAGTTGACCTCGGGGGGCCAGGGTAGGCATGGCCAGGGTGGGCATGGCCAGCTCAACATCACTCATGTCAGGGGCACCTGTGGTGGCCTAAGTGTTCCGCCAGTGAAAACAGGCTCCCAAGCTACATTTTCAGCTGTGAAAGCCTCCTGCGACCCTCTGCCAGCAAAAACAGAGTGCAGCTTCATTTTCACTGGCAGAGGCAGTGGGCTGGTCCTTTGAGGTTTCCAGGGCAGCCCTGCAGGCCAGATCTAAGCACCCTACAGGCTGGATCCAACCCCTGGGCCTTGAGTTTGACACCCCTGGTCTAAGAATTGTGATAGTCTAACACATCTGGAAAGCATCTGGTTGGTGAAGGCTCTGCAGATTATTTTTAGCAATAACTTAGTAATTGTTTTTATACTAAAAGGTATCTTAGACATTTAAAAACTCTAACTGTATAATAATAATAATATCAACAAGCCAGCTCGATCTGATTATAAAACTCAAAATGATAAAATGCATGAAGTGGTTTTGAGAGTAGTTTTTTTAGTTAGTCTATTTTTATTTTCACATTTCCTCTCTCCCTTTCTTCTTTGTTTTATTTTCTAAATGCAATTATCTTTGGGTTTTGAAGGTTCAATGTACAAAAGCTGTTGAAAGAAGCTCCCACCTGATTTCAGTTGGATTAAGTTATTAGAATAAGCAAAATTGTATTGAATTTGCAAACATGGGCAATACAAAAAGTCCAAACATGGTGATGGCTATGAAAAAAGTTATCATATACGTGCTTAAAATGTTTTTAAAAGCAGGTTGCTTAGCTTCCATGCTCAGCACTAACACCTCAGCAACTCTTATCTCAAAACATGGAAAATATCTCATGTGATTAGTGGAATCCACCATTTAAAACAATGTTAATATTTTTCAAGGACTAAGTTTTAAATAGTTGGAATATAAAACTTCCTGAACATCAAATGAAAATTGGATATAGAAAATGTCTTAACTTCCCCCAAGTATAGATATTTTCATACTATCAAACACAAATCACAGGCCACCTTCCAGAGTTTCTTCGGCCAAATTTTGACAGCACCGAAGACTTGCATAGTCATTTCCATTTCATCCTACCCCATCTCATCTTATCCCATCCCATCCTTTATATCTGACCAAGATAAAAATTATGGAACCCTATTGTAAATGACAACAAACTTATTTGTTAAATGTTATCTTGCTACAAAATTAACTAAAATGATTTGCTTATATATTTTATGAATCTGGACAGTTTCTAGCTCCAAGGATAATTTACTTGCGTACTGCTCTGTATTTACCTGTCACCTTTGCCTTATTTTATTTCTGTTAACAACTTATTAGATAACAGAAAAAATATGATTACAAGGAGGATTCACATTATACACAATAGACTTATTTCTAATTTATAACTAAATATCAGATTTAATTTACAAAGTAACAATATAAATAGATATATAACTTTCATTGGAATTTTCTCTTGTAAAAATACAGTTATAGTGATGACTAAAATGCCATGATTCACTTTAAATTTTTAGATGCCAGACCTAAAACCTGTAATACCACTTTTTATATGTCGCTAGAAATATTTCAATATTCAGCTCTCAGTTTCTGTTACCAGGGATATCAGATTTTTAATTTTAAAAAATTATATGTAGCTTGGTTATAGGCAGGTTATTCCAGAAATAACATTTTAACAAAGTATTATTGCTGATTTAGGTGATTAATTTATATAATTTTATCTCTTATGAATTTGATATAATTTTAGACCACATTTGTATTAATTAGCCTTACTCTTAATTTGAATTCTGTATTAGAATCAGACCAAGACACTTCTGTATGTTTTATATGTAATAAACTACCTCTTTCCCCTTGGAAAAGAGGCAACTGAGAGCAGCGAACCAGCAGTTAAACAGCGGTCAAGAAGGGAGGCTGTTAGAGGTAGCGATCCGGTGGGTCACAGTATATTTGGTAATTGCCTAGACCCATACTCCAATCTAGGCAGCCTGGCTCAAGAGGGTACCAGGCATTGCAGGCCCCAGGGCCTAGCAAACTAGTGGCAGNNCGACGAATNATATTTGGTAATTGCCTAGACCCATACTCCAATCTAGGCAGCCTGGCTCAAGAGGGTACCAGGCATTGCAGGCCCCAGGGCCTAGCAAACTAGTGGCAGCCCGACTACTGCAGCCAGTCTGGCAGCCCTCCCCAGTAACCTGCCCCAGGTAGAGGACTTGATCAACTTTCCTTCCCCAGCGAGATCAGCAGCCCCCCCCCCACACCTCCTGGTAGCCTGGCAGCATGTTTGGTGGAGGACAAAGGGCCTGGAGCAGCCCATTCAACAAAGGGAACTGGTGGCTATGAGAAATTGAGGGTGGCAGAATCGGAGGAGAGGAAAAATGCAGCAGCAGCAGAATTGGTGGAGGGGAGATCTTAGCAGCAGAGACAGGCAGAACAGCAGCAGAGATGTATCGAATTAGAATGTTCTGATTTCTAAAGCTGAGTGGTGGGCTGAGTGGAGCAGACCAGGCGGCAAAACTGAGCTGAATGGAAAGCTGAATGGAAGGCCGAGAGAGCTGACCAGAGCAAAGATGATGCTGAAAAGATGTGAGCACCAAAGGACAGAAGGGAGCTGGCAGAGAAAATGACAAGAGGCAGGAGCAGCGAATGATGCAAGTGAAAGCAACAATTAAGCTTGAGGCCCCAATAGGAAAGGAGGAAAGACCCCAGTAGAGAATAAAAATAAATACAGGACAGAAAATAAAAGATAAAAAGGCAAATAATAAGGACAAGAGTGAAACATTAGAAATTAAGGAAGAATAGGATTAATAAAGATCAATCAAATAAATATGGCAAATCTTAAATAATAAGATAGGAAGGAATTGGAGCTCAAAAAGTTTAAAAAATATAGAGAAGAAAAGGACAAATAAAATTAACATAGAAAAAAGAATAGAAAAAATAGGCAATAGTATCTAAAACAGACAAGGTAGAAACAAGGCTAAGATCAAAACTCATCCACCAACCAAAAAGGGGATTTTCAAATTTCAATTTTTTAAAGCTTAAACCTTTTAAATTTTGAAAACTTTAAATGAACTATTACATTTTAAACTATTAACTTAAATATGTCTTCTGGAAAACTGCGGCAAAAACTTCCACATTCTTAAATGAACAACCCAAGCGAAACATTTTTAAACTATTTTTTCTGTTCCAAACATATATTGAAATATAATCTCCTACTTTTACATAATTTTTACCCTTAAAGAACACCCAAATTATACAGGTATTAAATGGAAACTATGCGAACTACTAGAGGCAAAAGTAAGGAATCTAGAGGCAACTCTAGCCAAACTCCAACCTATGGAAGAAAGCTATGCCCAAAATGAACTAAATAATGAACAAATAACTCCCAGATGATTTAATCCTGTTAATAAACCCTTGGAGGAAGATAAATGGATGTATGTCACACATAGAAGGAAACACAATAATCAAAGAAAGAAGCAGCACACATCTAACAAACCCCTGCTGCTCAATCTAACCCAACCAGAAGCAGCCCCATTAAAAATGAGCAACCAATTTCTCCCCTTAGATGAAAATATGCAGGCCCACAACCTCCCCCCAAAAGAAAATATGCAGGCACTTAGAAAAGCGACATCATCAAATATCCCTTAAAAAGTCACATCAACAAACACACCTGAGATAAACAGAAAAGCACTTCAGACTGCACTAAAAAAGGAAGGCGAGTGTTGGTGATAGAAGATTCTATTCTCAAAGGAACAGAACCAGCCATCTGCAGATATACAATATCTGCAGATATACAATATCTGTAGATATACAATCTAGGGAAGTATGTAATCGGAAAAAGACTGGCCCAATTCATCAGAAGGGCTTTAAACTAAAATTGAAGAGGAAGGGTGACCAATCTTTAGAATCTCTAAACACAAAACCAATCATAAATTCCAAGAAAACAAATCAAACACTGAGATAGGAAGTGATGGGGAAAAAGAAAAACCCAAATAACAATTAGGAGATGCAGGAACCATACCCATGGACAGACATAAAAGTCCTAAATGCTTATATACAAAGCTTGGGGAACAAACGGGAAACTAGAAGCAATAGTACACGAGGGCAGGTATGACATAGTTGCCATTATAGAAACCTGGTGGGATGAAACCCATGATGGGAATGTACTGATGGATACAAATTGTTCAAAAGAAATAGATCAACAAAAAGAGAAGGTGGAGTTGCATTATATGTGAGAGACCACTACATATCTGCACATGATCAAAGATAAAACCTGATAATCACCTGATCCTGTGACAGAAGGCAAGTTTCTGGAGTGCTTATCATCTTTAATTGCTAATTTTAAAGATCACTTACACCAGAGATCTCAGAGCACTGGAGCTCCTAATTTCTTGTTAGCGCTGTAACACAGAACATGTTAGAGCCTTTATCACACATAAATATCATCGCCGGCAGAGAAGATTTTGGGGAATTGAAGCTCCTAATTTCTCAGAGATTTCTCAGAGTCCATTGGAGTCTTGATCAACAGCAGAACTCCAACCATTAAACTTCCAACAGCTTCTCTGAGCACCTTCTCTGCCTAAAGATTGCTGGCCATAGATTAGAAGATTGAACTGGATCTCTAAGATTGCTGCCTGAAGATTTAAAAATAAGAGTTTTAAGAAGAAGAGGGAGTTTTTACTAAAAGATTTTTAAGTTTACAAGACAACATTTTCTGGATAGCTATCGGCTTGACTGGCTGTGTTAGCTGAGAGCTTTGTGAAGCACAGCTGATTTCTGAGGGCTTCTTGAAGCAGATGGTGACTTGAAGTGACTACCTAAAAAATGAAGGACATTTCCATGTTATCATCCGGACGGCGGTCATTGGTGTGGGCTCAAAGAAATCCTTCTTAACTTTGGATGTGGAAAAGGATGACCTTTCATGGTCGAACCAAAGTGTTGACAGCAAGCTTGAACAAGTGGTGATCTCACTGTGGCAAGATAATTACATCCAAGTTATTTGACTAATGTTGACTAAATCCAATTTGTCTAAACAATAAAAGGAACTGATGTTGTTGACTTTAAAATCTTATATATTAAACATATTTTTTTCTATTTTAAATAAAATGGAGTAAAAGAAATATGAAATAGTTTAAACAGCTCTCCCTGACAGGGCAATTTGACAGGAGATGAAAGGGAGACATCTGCTGGTGTAAGTGGGAATATACTAGCTAAATTGACCAAAAGGAATAAGGATATTCTTGGTGATTTTTTATCTGATATTTGATGTTTAGACTTTGTTCTATACTAGACTGATATAAGTTTATAAAGAAAGATTGTAAGTGGTTATATAGATTTTAGAACAATTCTTCAAAGATTAAAGGATGCACAGATTTTCAACACACCAGCAAAGAAATTGAAAATTAATAAAAAGGAAGAAGAATAAGGCTCACTCTTGGGTCAAATCAAATAGGACTTTTGTAAGACTGGGTTTATTTTCTACTTCCTATGGTTACTACTCTAAATGTTATTGATATTGAGCATTATAACTATAGCATTATTGTTACTACTGTTAGTATAAGATTTGTTCATAGAGGAGTGTTTACTAAGATAATAGAGTTATTGCAATAGAACATTATTATAAAATGTGGTTGTAATAATAATTATATTTAAATTTTTAGTTATATAGTTACAAAGTTTTTCTATAATTATAGTATAAAGTTATACTGACATTGCCATATAGATTTACAAATAATATTAGTAATATATTTTTCTTTTGAGATCATATACTACATTTTATATTATATAATTAGAACTTTACTTGATATTATATTCTACTTGATATTACACTTTAATATATTACACTTTAATAATTTATTAATATGATATACACTTTAATAATTAATCTTAATAAGAAACAAAGTTTGGAGGGATATTTAAGAGGGGGAAGGAGGTAGGAATTCTGAAAAAAAAATAAGTAGTTAAATTTCTAAAAATGACAAGTGTTGGAATTGGAATGGGGAAGAAGTCAGCAAATTCTAGTTCTTTGAATCAGAGATCAATTGAGGATATGCTCCAGAAATAGAGGTCCAATTCATTTAAGGATCTTCAGGCAATGCTGCAATCAATGCAGGAGAGAATGATTAAGAATTATGAGACAATGGTTAAGAACCATGAGGAGATGAAAAAAAGAAATTGGAGTGGTGAGAAATGATTCTGGGGAATTAAAAGAAAAAATACAAAAGGGGGGTGGGGCCAGCTGTCGGAGAGAGTGGCGGGGGGGNGAAGTCCTGAAGGGACAGCTGAAGGAGTGGTGCACCCTGCAGACCATCTGCGGTCGGCGGGTGGCAGTGATTGGCAGGAGAACCCAGGATCCAAAAGGACCAGGAGAAGGCATCCAGTGATGGCCACCTAGATGATCTGACGGCTGGATGACACAAGTGATTTCCAAGCAGAATGATGGTGGATTGAATTTGATGGAGATATTCCCCTAGGTTTTGTTTGAATGAAGTGGCGGAAGGGAGCGCTCAAAGGAGATCAGAGATGTGGAACCTGGTGAGAGGTGAGAGCTGTGACTGTTTAGAAAAAAGCAGTGAGGGTGCTGGACAGCAGAAGAATTGTGAAGAGGAAACCAGGAAATTATAAGAACTGAATAAAGCTGAAAGTTGCAAAAAAGAAGAGATCCATAAAGAGAAACATTGTAGAGTTTAATTTTGGTGCTACATAGACTGAGAAAAGAAAAGAGACTAGAAATAGAGATTCGGAAACTTTGAAATTGTAGCTAATAGTTAGTATAAAATGGAGTTTCTATAAGAACAATGACTTTGCGGTATAGAGCATGATAACCTGAAGAGAGAGGCATCTGCTGGACAATAATTGGTTGTTAAAAAAAAGAAGAGAAGAGAAAGAAAGAACAAGCCTGTGAGGTGACTTTTGAAACACTGTACTGAAACATAATTATATTACAAAACTAAATCAATTTGAGCTGTCTTTTGAAATAACTTTATGAACTAAACCTATATTCTCATAAATAATATATTTTTGCATAACCTTCAGATTATAAGTATTTACAATAATTAATTTTATAAAATCTTTATTGATTATAGTTACCATCAAATATTAACATATATTATACTTAATGTTAAAATTGTTATGCAGGATACTAGAATAAGATAGTGTAATTATATCTTGGTGATATTGCTGAGAATAATATTATAAGGATAAAAATAAGATTTGGGAATTATATAATAAGACATAATTAGCAATATTGATATTGTGATATTTTTACTATTGATCACTGATTGTTGATTTCTTATGCATTGCCTAAACCTTTCCCCCTCCACTGAATAAAGGAAATAAAGGGGCAAAAGAAAAATAGTAAAATAATATCATTAATAGATGATTGGTTAATGCCCAAGTAAAGATTGACAATACAAAATAAACAGTGGAGGGACAAAGAGGTGGAAGCCATAAGTGGGATTTCTTGCTAAATAACAATTTTTGGAAAAGTCTGTTTGATATGACGAGTAACCCAAACCTGACTAAGATAGGAGCTGGAAAGAAAAATGCTACACAAGGTTCCATGATGACATCAAGCCTTCGACACAAAAATCGATTGGTGGCTACGCCCTCAGGCCAGGACCTATTGGAATAAAATTAGGAATTGGACACAAGATGCCAAATTGAATTCAAACCAGAAATCTATCTACTTGGGATTATTCAAAAACAATATCCAAAAAAGATAAAATATTTAATTTTACACATATTGACAGCGGCCAGAATAGCTTACACGCAAATGTGGAAAGAGCAGAGGACCCCCAACTGAAGTTAATTATACAAAAAATAGCAGACTGTGCTGAAATGGACATGCTCACACTTAAAATGAGAGAGAAAGAAGAATCAGAATACTACATGGTTTGGCACATATGTGGCTAGAAAAAGATAAGAATTAGAAAAGATAATTAAATAAGAATTCTCAAGAAAGTGATACACAAGATATAATAGGATAGACAGAAGGATCAAAGATGTACAATAATAAGTGTAATATAAAGGTAACATGTATTAATGATTAATGATAAACAAGGATNATATGTATTAAAGATAGGTATGAATAGATGTTAAAAGAACAAGACAATATTAAGGATGTATAATAATAACTGTAATATAAAGGCAATATGTATTGATGATTAATGATAAACAAGGATAATATAGATTAAGATAGGTACGAATAGATGTTAAAGTATAAGATAATATTATATGTGGATGTCAATACTGTTGAAAAAGTAACTAAGATTTGTACTGGTGGAAAATAATAAAAATTTATTGGGAAAAAAAAGAATTAAACTGAAAGTGATGCAAGACCCTAAAGAAAAAGGAGGATTTGGCTTGCCTGAATGGGAGTTATATTATTATGCTGCAACTCTATCATGGATAAAAAAAATGGATTATGTTGAGGAATAAAAGATTGTTAAAACTAGAAGGTCATGATATTCAAATTGGCTGGCATGCCTTTTTATGGTACGGAAAAGATACAGCACATCATTATTTCCAGAGACACTATTTAAGACAGGCACTGTTAACAGTTTGGAAAAAAATCAAAAATCAAAATTACATGAAAATACCTATTTGGCTTTCCACACTAGAAGCATTTATACATCCAAACTTGATAAATATGGAGAAAATAGTAACTTACAGAGATATACTGAATGAACAAGGAGTACTGAAAACTAGATTAGAACTAGTAGCACAAGGGGTAAATATAGAATGGTGGTCTTATTTACAAATACAATCAAGATACACACAAGANNGAAAAACATGGGGTATTAATAAAGAATTAACAATTCTGGATAAGAGAGTATAGGAAAGATTACATGGATGAAAATCCTAAAGAGGAAAACAACTCAAGAAGCATGGGAAACTCTGAAAAAATGTGATCATAAAAGCCCATCCAGCACAATATCACTGAAAAAGAAAAACAAATTCAAGAAGAAACTAGCATTGCTGCACAAAGATATATCTGACAAACTGAAAGACAAAAATGACAAGCACAAAAAATGGAAAGAGGGACACGTAACTATGGCTGATTATCAGCAGATAGCCAGAACATGCAAAGATGAAGTCAGGAAAGCAAAGGCTCAGAACAAACTAAGGCTTGCTACAAAAGTCAAAGATAATAATTTCTTTCAACATATTAATAACAAGAAAAAAGTCAAGGAAACAGTAGGTCCACTAAAGAGAGAAGATGGCAAGGAGGTAACTGGCAGTAGGGAGAAAGCAGAGCTGCTTAACTCATTCTTTGCATCAGTCTTCATGCAAAAAGAAATTATACCCAAAGTACCAAAAAAATTACTGTAAAAGACAAACTAGAAATAAAAATTAAAATAAGCAAGAAAATGGTAACAGAACACCTACCTGCCTTGATGAATATAAATCACCAAGACCTGACAGATTACACCCCAGAGTTCTGAAGGAGCTGGCAGATGTTATCTCAGAACCACTGTAGCATATCTTTCAAAAATCCTGGAGCACCAGGAAAGTATCTGAGGATTGGAAAAGGGCTGATCTGGTTCCCATCTTCAACAAAGGGAAAAAAACCAGACCCAGGAAACTATAGACTGATCAGTCTAACATCAATACCTGGGAAGATCNAATAATAATAATAATAATAATAATAACCAGATCTGTGAACAACTAGAAGCAAATAAAGTTATAACTGGTAGCCAACATGAGTTTGTTAAAAACAGATCATGCCAGACCAATCTTATTTTATTCTTTTATAAAGTCACTACATTAGTAGACCAGTGAAATGCTGTGGACATAATATACTTAGATTTCAGTAAGGCACCTGACAAAGTAGACAACAATCTACTTTTTGGTAAGCTAGAAAAATGTGAAATAAACATCACCACCAAATGGAATTGTAGCTGGCTGATAAACCATACTCAATGAGTAGTCCTTAATGGTATTACATCCACATGGAGAGAAGTAAGCAATGCGGTACCACAAGGCTCCGTCTTAGGCCCAGTACTCTTTAATATCAATATCTTCATAAATGACTTAGATGAGNGAATAGAAGGGAACTCATCAAATTTGCAGATGATACTAAACTGGCAGGAATAGCCAACACTCCAGAAGACAAGCTCAGGATTCAAAAAGATCTTGACAAACTTGAACAATGGGCCCTATCCAACAAAATGAATTCTAATGTGAAGAAAAGCAAAGCTTTACATTTCGGGAGGAAAAATCAAAAGTATAAGAATAAACTGGAATAGTCTTGGCTCAAAAGTAGTAACTGTGAGAGGGACCTTGGAATCCTAATGGATGATCACTTGAATATGAGCCAGCAGTGGGCAGCAGCAGCCAAAAAAGCTAATAGAATCCTGGATTGTATAAACAGAGGTATACAATCAAGATCACGTGAAATATTAGTGCTGCTTTATAAAACCCTAGAAAGACCACACCTGGAATACTGCAACCAATTTTAATCGCCATACTACAAAAAAGATGTTGAGACTTTGAAAAAAGTTCAAAGAAGAGNNACTAAGATGATCAAAGGCCTGAAGACTAAACCATATGAAAAACAGCTGCAGGTTTTGGGTTTGGCTAGTCTAAAGAAAAGAATTAGGGGTGACATAATAGCAGTATTCCAGTGTTTGAGGGGCTGCCACAAAAAGAGGGGATCAAATTATTCTCCAAAGCACAGAAGACAGGACAACAAACAATTGTTGGAAACTAATCAAAGAGAGAAGCANNNNGGAATTGAGGAGAAACTTCCTAACAGTAAGGACAATTAAGCAGTGGAACAGCTTGCCTTCAGAAATTATGGGTGCTCCATCAGTGGAGGTTTTAAAGAAGAGACCAAACAGTCACTTAACTGAAATGATATAGGTTCTCCTGTTTGAGAAGGGGCTATATTAGAAGATCTCCAAGGTCCCCTTCCAGCTCTATTCTATTCTAAATTCCCAATACAAGAGGGTGCATAAGGCAAGTCCAGAGTTCACAAGGCACAATCCAAAGTCAAGGCACAGGGTCAATCCAAGGCAAGTGTGGCAAGTAAAAATTATAAAAAGCAAAAGAATCGACATATTTCTCTTCTGTATAACCTGAGAAGCACCTGGTGAAATATTAACTAAGAAACTTCTCACAGGGCAAAATCCGTTAAGAATAGTCCATATGAAGACAGTTGTCATGCCGATCCAGCTCAGGACATCACCTGTCCTGATATTCCCTGAAAAGGACACCAGTTAGTGCAGACAATGTCAGGATGTAGCAACTGTTAAACAAATGTTAAGTAAATGATTAATTGTTAAGTATGTTATTATGGGGATAGACTGTGAACCTAGGAATCATCCTAGAATCATCCAATGCTAATTTTGACCAATGGGGCAGTGAAGAAGGTGGGAGTTATGAGGTCTTGAAGTGTATAAAACTCTGTAAGTCATTTGTCTCATTGCCCTTTGTGCCTCTACCCAGAAGAGAACATGGTGCCGGCCTTTGCAAACAATCAATAAAACTCCTGAAATTGTTCACGGAGTCTCCTGTTGATTCAGCTGAGAATTTGTAATCTCACAATTGGTGCCCAACGTGAGCTCAAAGACATTGTGCCCTGAAGGAGGTGAGTTGTCTGAACACTTGGGGGCGCCATGCTGCTGACTTCAGCGTCTGGGGCAGGAGCAGCCCAAGCAGAGAAGACACTGGTGCACCGGTCCAGGTGAGTAATGGTACTGGGTACTTACTGAGTAGTCAAATACTCCTTGAATGAATGACAGTGATGTGTTGAAATGCACTAGAAAAGGGCAGGAGCCTCTTTTTCTATGCTAAATTGGATTTTCCTCTGGATTGGCCATAGGTTAGATGTGCTAACCTTTACTGAGGGTAATGGTGTTCAAGAAGGGAATAGGTAAAGTCTTGGGTAAGAATGGGGTCCCAAAATGAAAAAGTTGTATTGTATACCTTCTATTCCCCCATATCTCCATTAGGGAAAGAGATAGAAGAATGGCAAGTCCATATGCTAAGCAGTTGGAATAAAGTGACAATGACTGAATACTGCACAGGGACCTGGCCAGAATTTATTTTAGTGGAACCAAGTTATAGATGGAATAAACGTGGAGAATCTGACCTGTATTGGATAAATGTCCTAAAAAAGGGTGCTTGAGACAAAGAAATTGAGAACTCAGTTGTTAGATGAGACAGGGCAGAGACAGGTAGTAAAAATCTAGTGCTTAAATAGTTAGAGGTGGGGAAGCTCCTCCATACAGTAAGATGTTTCAGAAGTTGTGGCTGATCAAATTAGATTTGGTTAATTTATGTTGTTATATGTGGTAGGAAGAAGGAATGGAAGAAAAGAAAAACTGCAGTGTTATAAAGATCTTGAGAATATAGCCAGAAAGCTCTGAAAGAACTAAGAGTAAGGAAGAAAAGGTTTATTGTTCTTCCACCCAGGGTTTAGCAGGTAATAAAAGGGTAAAGCCTGACTAAATGGGAAGACTCAGATAATTTGACTTGATCACTTTGATGTGATTTCTGTTAAACATTCTTAGATGCACATCTATAATAGCATGTAGAAGTGAAAGGGATTCAATTGAATGTGATATGTTTTGCCTGCCAGCAAATTAGGTAAACTTCTTGGCTTGGGCTTGGAGCTGTGGGAAATGGGCAGTAGTTAGGGCTCAAAATCACGTTTTTGATTAAAACTACTTCCTAAGGTTTCCCACTGATTGAAGAATGCGCTACAGGTTGCCCAAGGAAAGAAAAAGTTGAAAACTTAAGGGACAAAACCTCCCCAAGTCTGGAAATGTTGTTTAATGGTATGTGTGTGTGAATGTGTCTGTGTGTAACCATTTCCAAGCAGGGAGGATGAGACCCTCTAACAACAGTACACAAAAAGTTATTTTAAAAATGTAGTTGATTGGCTTGTGAAAAAGCTCCCTGGAGTAATTATAAGGATTGGTTTGCAAGGAGAAAGCATGCAATGAAATGAAATTTTTCTATGTGAAATTGGTTTACACAAAAAGTCTAATTGCAGTATAAATGTGAGTGTGTGTGAGATGCCCCGAGGTTCATAAGGAGTGATAAGATGTAATGACCCTGAGACCTGTGAATGCCTGTGTGTTAACCCCCTCTTTCGTATAAAGAAACAGGTTTTGCAAGGTTTTGTTTTTATTGTTGAGAAGGGAATAGCAAGTGTTTGTGCAAGACAAAGAAATGAGAAAGATCCCATGGAGGATGTGGGGGGAGAAAATTGTGGAAAATGTTTGTGAGCTACAGAGAAATACAGAGAAAATTATTTTGAATGGAGGTGAATGGAGAAAGGAGGTGAGAATTCTGTATTTTTCCTCCCTGTATTCCCCCTTTTTGGTCATTCTTTTACACAAGAGCAAAAGGTAGAAAAAGGGGGGGGTGCAGTTTGCTTGTTCCATTTACATATTTTTCTCTCTCTGCTGAGCCTGTCTGAGAGAGAGGAGGTGTCAGGTGAGGCTCCATTCAAAATCTAAGAAAGAAAACCTTAGACTCCATTGTTTTAGAGAAAAGGACTTTTACTGAAAATTGATATAGTAGCATCAGAGGAACACAAGATCTGAGACAATAGGCGCGAAAATCACATATAGAAAGTTATGCCAATGTTCCCACCCCCAATAGTTCAAACTGGCCATCCAATCTGATGTATGTGTAATATCATGTGGGGCATCTTCAGGTGGTGTTTCAGACATCTGGCTCGCCATGGCGGTTGACCTTGGCCTGGATAGATAGATAAGAAGCTACAGCTGCGCAGTAAACAAGTAAGCATAGTCAAGAAAATTTTCCTAAGTTTTAAGTTCACCCTCTCAAGCCTCCAGCACTCTTCCCACCCAAAGCCCAATTAATTTTCTCTCCCCTCATTTCTATGGCAGCCGGAAAGACAAGCAGAAGAAAGATTCTTGAAGGCTGACAGGAGGGGCAAATGAGTGACCTGCTTGTGCAGCCTTACCCTTCACTGCATATAAAAACTATGCCGATATATTTTCTTTTCTACTCTGAATACATTTTTGATTTTTTTCTTCTTCTTCTTCTGGAACTTTTTGAGGTTTAGAATTTGCTTCCATCTGAATGGAATCTGAGTCAGACTCCCATTTTACTAAAAGCTGAGAATTGACACTGAAGTTTGACACAAATGTATTTCATAGCATTGACTCTACCTCATTTAGAAAGCTGTTCTGCTACACCATTTCAAAAATTCGAAAATACCTCATTTAAAAGCTGTTCTTCCTGCCTCCCTCTTTTATGTCTTTATGTCTGTGCATTTTGAATGCTTAGGGGTCAAAGTGCTCCATCCTATGGTATTGTTTGTTTGTAAACAAATAGAGATGACTTAGGAATTTCTACATGTAGAAAGAGGGATAAAATACTTAGGACATATGATTAATGAAAGGAGTAGAAACATAACATTTGAAGGAGTTGAAGAGATTTCTAGGGTTGTCTGGATATTGTAGGCTGTGAATAGATAATTATGTATGCAAAACTACTAGAGGAAGAGCTTAGTGTTACCCGGACAAGGGGATGGCTTTTGAGGATTTTGATCCAGGAATGGGAGGGAAAAGAACAACTGGTGGCATATTTCTCTAAAATGCTAGACACTACCTGTTAAGGATAAAAGGAATTTATAAGAAGGATTGGATCTTGAACATTATTGTGTGGGGGTAATTGTATTATAGCTTAGGGTTAGATTTGATTTAATGGATGTTCCTGTCAGATCCATGTATCTGCCATTCTTTGGTGGAAGAAAGGAGGGGGCTTGGATTTGATACATTTAATTCTTTGCCTCTCTATGTATACTATATATCCTATTTCTTACATTCTCTTTTGTATAAACTTTTACATGATTTACAACTATTGCCGGGCACCCAGGATGCCTGGAAAATTCTCACCTCTTGGACAGAAGGGCCATGTGGATTGCAACACTGGAAGATAGCCCTGGGAATCTTTCCTTATCTTTTTCCCAGAGGAGCTGGAAAAATAACATCTTCACACCTGCGGATTAGTGGAATCCACATCGGACTGTTAGGAGGAGTTTCTAACTCCCTTTATTATAGTTGCATGGCCTGAGGGCCCTCAGATCCCATTTTGAATTTTGACTTGCTTTTACCCATCTTCAATAAAAGATTCCTTTGGAAATACAAAGTTTTTAAGAGTTCTTTTTTTTTTTGAAGGGGGGAGAGGCTGGTCCTTACAGTTCCCTTGGGGAAGGATTAATTCATTTGTAGATGGGAAGAGAAAGTAGTAGAAGGAAGAGATGGACTTAGAAGGTTACCTTTAAGTTGGTCTGCACAGAATTGTGAATGGTATGCCTTAAATCAAGCTTTGCATTCTTCTGAAGCTTGAGACAATAGTTTTAGCTGACTTGGAAGCCAGGATGGCAGCAGTAGAAGGAATTGAATGTTTAATGGAAGTGAGCAGAAGTTAGAGAAAGTAGGAGAGAGCAGAAATGGATATTGCCTGTGGAAGGCAAATGTTGATTTTGGAAGTACTACATTAGGGAAGTTATTAAGGGACTAAGGTATGATGTGACTTGTTTGTAGAAGCTTATGGATGCTGTGGATTGTGACAAATATGTGAAAAATGTATAGTATGTAAAAGAGTTAATAAACAAGTTCTACATTGGCAACTTTAGCATGATAACAGTTCAATGCATTTGACTTGATTTTATTAAACTCCCTTAAGTGGGGAGATTTTATACTTTATTGATGATAGACGGCTACACAGAAAAGGTTACTTTCCTATATAAAAAATTGCTGGAAGAGCATCATGGGAAGTGAAATGGAATGAGGGTGATATGGAAAGAGTGGAAGAATTAAAGAAAGTTATGATACAAGCCCCTATGTTGAGCCTGCCTGATTTAAAGAAACCCTCCCACTTGTTTGTTGTGGTGGAAGATTGAATAGCTAAAGGAGTGCTGACTCAAACATGGGCTGGGAAAAAACCCATTTTTGTCAAAGTTGATGGATCCTGTAGTGCGTGATTGGCCTTTGTGTGTTCAAGCTGTGGCTGCTACTGCATTACTGGTGGAGGAGTGTAGAAAATTGACTTTTGGTGGGGCTTTAGTGGTGAGCTGTCCTCATCAGGTAAGAACAATCCTGATGCAGAAAGCTCATAGGTGGCTCATACATTCTGGGCTATGGAAATATGAGGAATTTGTTATCTCAAGAGAATTTAGTTCTCTCAACTGATAGGAATTTGAATCCTGCTGAATTCCTGTCAGGGGAGAGGAAGAAATGGGGGAAAAGGGGCATGCATAAGCGTACAATTGTGCCTACTGTCCCTGTCCTATNTTCTTATATTTAAACTTATGTTTATTCTTATTTCTATTGTATTGTAAGCTTTTGACTAAATAAATAAATAAAATAAAAATAAAAAGAGGAACATGATTGGGTGGAGACCATAGATTTACAAACAAAGGTGCAGGAGGATTTGGAAGAAAGTCCCATAGAGGGGGGAATTAATTTATTTATTGATGGGTCTTCCTGAGTAGAAGATGGGAAATGAAGGAATGGGTATGCAGTGGTTAATGATTAATGGAGACAATGCTGAAGTTCTGGAGGTGGGAAGGTTACCACCTAAATGGTCGGCACAAACCTGTGAGATATTCATCTTACTACAGGCTTTGAAAAATTGGTAATGTTTATACTGATTCAAAATATGCGTATGGGAGTTTACAAACCTTTGGAAAAATATGGATGGAGCAAGGACTGATAACAAGTAAAGGGAAAGAAATAATACAAGTAGACCTCATAAAAGCTGTACTGACAGCAGCTGAAGGCCCAGAACTATAATACATATAGAGGCACATAAAAAGAGAACTGTCAGGTTTCCAAGTGATGAAATCCATTTAAAAAGAAAAGTACAAAGTTCATCTTCAAAAAAGATTTCTTTTATTATTCTCACATTGTCTTTAATTTGTCTTTTTGGCAAAAATCCATTTTGATCTACATGAATAAAACTATTTAAATATCTTTTTAATCTTTCTGCCAAAATCGAAGCAAAGATCTTATAATCTGAATTTAAT
>AZIM01004308.1:192924-207002 GCA_000516915.1 Ophiophagus hannah | reverse complement strand
TGTCTTCTGGTACTTTGGAAAATAGGTTGATCCCTTCTTCTTTGTGGCAGCCTCTCAAATATGTAGATAAATTTAAAATATTAATTTTAACTATAAGATTTTGAAATTAACTATAAAAAATAAACAGCTTCTCATAGGAAAAATATTTTGGCTATTCTGAGGTAAGTGGTGATTTTAGAAACTGGATACTAGAGGAACCTAAAGATTCTAAGCATGGATGACTGAGAATCTCCTTAGACATTAAGAGAAAGGTATTTTAATGTTAAGGTTAGTGTATGTTGAATATGTATATAGTCATTTCTTGCTAGTTACATTTTTAATGTTAGGATGATTGGCAGATACATAGTATTCCTACAGATGAGCCTCAATATGTCAGGAAAAATATGGCAACTTACAAACAGCCACCTATCATTCTTTTCTCTCCTCCCCACTTTGCTTTACTAGGTTATACTGTCTTAGAACAAATGTAGGAATATCTGCTTGTATTCCCAGCTTCTTTCCTGAAGCAGCTTTTTAGGCTGCCTATGGCCTCCAACTTGCACTTTCACTTCAGCTGCTCTGGAGTCTGCCCACAACATGCTCCTAGTTGTCATTTCCTTTCTCTGCTCAGTGCCAGTTCATTGTTTTGCTTGAGTTGTCCCTGATGTGCAATCCAGCTGTGGCTTGGGGGAAAGTGATTGCTCAGATCCATTTGTACATTTACATTCCGTTAGCATGATAATGAATTTCACTGCCAGAGAACTCATACAATTTCATGAGTTCATCAGCCTTTATGGCCTGAAGGGCTTTTCCCTGTTGTTTCCAGATTTACACCATGAAAATAAATACTTTCTTCTTCAGAGGCTACTTGATTTGCAAAGACCCCAAAATACTAGAAGTAGTAAGTGTTACTTCTATTTCACATCTTTTAGGGTTCATCAAACTGTATCTTTTTATGTCACATCTCTATATAGTTTGCAGAGGTCAAAATCTAGATAGAATAATAAGAAAAGTGTTCCTTTATTGAATATTGTGTCCAAGTAGTGACTAGATAGAGATCAATGGCTATTAGCTCTTGGGGACTGCATCTGAAGGCCTGCTGGGAGATTAATGGCCTTCTTTATGCAGTTAGTTGGGCACTGTGAGAACAGACTGATGGACTAGATGGGCCAGAGGTCCAATCCAGGAGGGCACTGTTCTTGCTCTTAGGGCAGCAGTCTCTACCAGTTATCTTCTATACTAGATTTCTGCATTGAGTAGAGGATTGGCCTAGATAGCCTAAATGGTCCTTTTCAACTCTATTATTCAAAGAAAATGAAACCAGACCCCATCTTCTTGCAGAAAACAACTTGATGCTCCTATCACTCCCCTGCTTTTATTTAGTATATAGCTATTCTCCTGATCTGCTCCTAAGGTATATTTTGCACTATTCAGTATTATTCAGCTTTTGAGATAAGTTGGTCTGATTAATTAACTTTCTTATATAGAAAGTTGATTAGATGTAACCAATCCCTGACCACAAAGCAGTGTGATGCTCTGAATCAAATACCAATGGTTCCTATCAGTTTTTTTAATCCAAGAATAAACTTTGGACAGCTATACTGAATTCCAAATTATATTATCCTCTTTGGCAGGAATACTGTCTTGATAAAAGAGAAATCAGACATTTTCAAGAACAAGGCCTACAAAACAGCCAAGCGTGAGCCATTTATCATTCTTGTAGTCAGAGAAAGAGCCACAAATGAACACATTCAGAATCTGACCTCTAAATACAAGATATTCCAAAGGGCAAAACATTCACCCAAGCCATCATTCTTCAACCTGAAACTCATTTCACTCCATGCCAAAATTGCTGGCAACTCATGCTTATTACAGAACCAACCTGAGAACATAAAGTGAACTGGTAGAAAATCAGGAGGAACAGAAAATGTGGGTATTTGCTAGTCAACAGTCTGATGTGACCTTTGTTGAAATTATCTGGGCTTGCTTCATGAATTCTCAAAAGAACTTCCAAGACTTGCCTCTTCATTTTATATAGCGAGGGAGGAAAACACCTGGTTTTTTCATAAGTATCTTGGCAGACCAGACATTTATAACTGTATTCTTTACCCTCATTACTCTGAGCATGACAGAATAATTTAAACAACCTCCTTCATTCCATAGTGCAGTGGAACAGCACATGTGTTGAATGCAGAAGGCTGAAGTTTCCACCCCAGCCACCTTCAATTGAGGGAGGGGGGAATCACAGAGCAAGTGATGCAAAAGAGTTTTCCCTAGGATGTGGAATCGTTATCAGTCAAAGTAGAACGGTTAGAGATGGATAATGTTCTGAACAGTTTAAGAAAGCTGCCTTTCTTGTTTGTCTCCTGGAAAATGTCTCTGGCAGTAGCTGGCAGCTCAAGCGAGTCTAAAATGCTTACGTGAAGGCCTCATCTTCCAATTGGCAGACAAAGAAAAGAGTGAATTAGAAACAGTTGCAAAGCACAGATTTACATTTGCCATCACAGAAGGAGAGTGTGGTTGGAATGCCAGTCCTGGGTTGGCTGCCTCCAGCTCAGGTCCACTTGCCTATTAGTCTTACCAATTGTATTAGAATCATTTATTTAAAATAATTTTGGAATTGTGATCCATGATAACATCTGGTTTCAACCATTCAGCGATTACATGTTCCAAAAAGAAACAAGGCACAAAGAAAGAAAGCCAAGCACCTACTCCATGGCTGAAATCCCCTCCAAGAACCCATCAGATCCAAGGAGGAAGTTCAAGTGCCAATCCTAAAGATGCCCTACTCTTAGATGAAGTTGTGATGAGAGCTCCATCAATTTAACTTTAATGTAATATTATAATGATTTGAATGGATTGCAAGTTAATATATTAATTTACTGAAATCTTCTTACAGTGGTTGTTTTATTGGTGATATATACCGTGGATATTTTAAGTGTTCTGGGTTATTGTGAAAAGACTGGTCCTCTGAATAGGACCATGATCATCAACATGTTTTAGAGAATATTATGTTGTTACAGAAGCGTATTCACTAATCTTCCCAATCTGATGGCCTCTGTATTGCAAAGTAGAACTGCCAGCAGTTCATCAAATTAAACAAATTTGCAATTCTGGAACTGTTAGTATCAACAAATCTAGAGGTCAAGAGTTTAGGAAGATTGGCATAAACCAAGGAAACTCTAGATAGAATTGCTGTGCCTGAATGCAAATCCAAAGCTTTTCTAGCCAATATTTCTTTGTATATCATTCTATCTAATTTACATAATTCTATTATGAAGGGAGGATAAAGGGTTTCTCTGTTGTTACCCTTTCCTCTCTTATGGAAACTCGTTCCCCCTACTGTTTGGGTTCTCCCAACTTTTTTGAAATTTTGGAAGGCCATCAAGACTTGTCTTATCAGGAAAACTTTAAGGGGTGAAGGAAATGCTTGTTTATGTGGGAGATTCTTTTGGCAGCAAATTAGACTGTTTGTTATTAATATTATTACTGTGTATTGTTTTGAATTTTTCAGCTACAACTGAAGTGCAAAGAAACCTAAATAAATATATGAACAAATCCATTTGCCCTTGGATTAGGGTTTCAGTCTCAAATCAGTATAAGACCTGCACAACGATCACAAACTTTTAAAATTTTTATGACTTGGTGAAACGTCTCTGGCGAGTCAAAAATAAAGAAAATGAAACATTACTATGAGATCTCATTAACCATAAATGTATTAAATAAAAAAAAACCCTAATCCATCCTGCTAGCCATCTATCCCCTCCAGAAAATCCAAATTGGAACTAGATAGGGAATTATCCTATCCCACTTCCTTTCAACTTCACCTCTTAAGAAGCAATCATATTTTTGAAATAGGACATTTAAAGGTATTAAACTACAAAACTATGCCCCCTCTATTGCCCTTTTGAGCCAAGATAAGCTATACTATTTTGAACTTCCAACTTTGTATTGTTTTTAACAGTTTAATGGTTTTTATACTCTTGCCTTTATGATGCTGTAAGCCACCCAGAGCCATTATAGAGATGGGCAGCATATAGAATAAATAAATAAATTTTAAAATTAATTAATTAATTAATATAAACAAGGTTGTTGTGGAAAACATCTTCCTGACAGATCTTATTCTTATTTCCTTATACAGAATAAAACACCTAATTTGGCCACAATGTCTTTTGCATTCCTGCAATATCTACAGACATGTTATTTATCTATTCTTCCTGAAAAAGAACTAGTTCTTTGGGAATGATACCAAACCTAAATGATGGGTACAATACCAAAAATTAAAGGAAGGAATAAACTGCATTCCAAAATGGAAAACTTCCTTTTTTGGGTCCAGATGCTTCTGCCTTGCATTTGATACGGTGGTAGAGACATCACAAATAAATGGGACTGCAGTAGTTGAGGGATATCTGAGGACTTGGAGTTGTTCGGGCTCCCCTTTCACTTGACTGGAGGGCATTTTATGTTGTAGAATGAGAATCCCAAGCCACTTAAGTTGCTGGGCAGTGATGCTGTGGGTGTAGCAACAGAAGACAGTCATATGTTCTTTATGCTTTTAAGACTAAGAATGAGATTTGACTTGCCAATGGTGGACAACTAATACATTGGTTGGGAAATAATTGGGGTGTGAGTGTTTAAGGGGGGAGAGAGAGAGAGAGAGAGAGAGAGAGAGAGAGAGAGACTGAGATTAAGCTTTCTCCAATTCTTTGTTTTTTTCCCCAAGCAAAATTTAACAATCAAGTCATACAAACCAGATTGAACTAGCTAGATAACAATTTCAATGCTGACTAATTAAGTATGCTTATGAGCTGCAGAAAATGATTCCTTATGGTTGCATAAGGCCCCTGGGCCAGGAGTTTCACACTGCTGATTTGAATGGTAATATCAAAAGATAATAATCTGCAAACACTGCAGGTAGTGTGGGGCAACAGAAATGAGCAACACTGAGAATGCAGCTCTCACAAGAGTGGCAGCAAATAAGGTTCTCTAGATTTTATGTTATCTGGTTTTATCTATCGCTTATAAACATGCATTTTAATGTGTAAGCTATTTTAAGTTTCTGCCCTTTGGCCATAGTAAAGAATTCACTTCCTCTGGAAGCATTTGCAATGTGTTTATCCAACTCTTTGCCACTACTCTCCCAAAATCTCTTATAGTAGTGTTTCTCAGCCATGACAACTTTAAGATATGTGAACTTTAACTCCCAGAATTCCCCAGACAGCATGCTTTCACCTCATTCTAGTCTTGTTTATAACCAAATGACTATCAGTTGCCAATTTGAGAGAAATTGTGGAGCCTTTCTTAATTGGGATAATAGTTGGATATTGAGCTTTCACAGCATGTAAATCAGAGGTGTCAAACTCAATACCCGTGGGCCAAATCCGGCCTGGAGGTGCTTAAATCTGGACTGTGGGGCCAGTCTGGAAATAGCAAAGGACTGGCCTGCAGCACCTCTGGCAGCCAAAATGGGGTGCGGGGGGNCAGCCAAAATGGGGTGCGGGGGGGGGCTGCATGTGTGATCCCCACAGCCTGTTTTGCCTGGCAAAGTATTGCAGGAGGCCGTCCAGGCCACAAACAGGCTATGGGGGGCCACACATGCCCCCCACACCTCATTTTGGCCTGCAAAGTGCTGCAAGAGGCCAGCCATCCCATCTCCCCCCATGCCCCCTGGCCCACGGAGGAGAACTACAGTGCTGATCTGGCTCTCAAAGAAAACCATTTTGACACCCCTGATGTAAATGGTTAGCAACTAGTTGAAACTAATGAATGTAAGGTAATATTTTAAACAGCATTTTTAAGGAGACTGGAGATGTAAAAAAAAAAGAAATCAGTACTGGGAATGAAAGATAGCAAATAGTAAGTTTTGCCTAGAATGATTTCTCAGACATCAGATATGAATTGTTAAATGATGTGTATGCCAAATACTCTTCAGTATTATATACTATTATGCATCAAGAGCATTTAAATAAAAAGTATCACTGTAGTATCATAATCAAATGCAAGACAACATCTTATTTCTCACAAGCCAATCATGTCATTGTGCATCAGCCACCAAGTGCTCCAGGACTCGGTTACTGAACATTGATTTCACTGGTTATTTTTTTGCAAATATGACTGCATGTCAAATATGACCAATAAATATTTGCTGACTATTCTGCAACCTCCATGAGTATAGCTGAATACAGCTCAAGTGCCCTCTAGTGAGACAACAGATGCGTTGCTTCTTGAATCTTTTCAGGGAACTATTTACTAATTCTGGAAATGGAATAAACAGATGAAAGTAATGTTCTGGTTTTCCTCTGGAGGAAGCATTATTTGATATTCGTAAATATACAAATATCAATTAATAGTCTAGATAGAGTATTAGTTCATATTACTAAAAATACTCGAACTCTAGCATCTTATAATGAAAGAGGTCAGTACTATAAGTGCAGCTTAAGAAACCATTTTCATGGCCACTAGCCAGGGCTTAATTTAACCTGTGTTTTATGTTTTATGCTGACAAATTGGTTATGTGCTTTGATGAAATTAAAAGAACTTTATGTGCAGGGTTGCTAAATTAATCTATGTTTACACATGCATTAGTGTATGAATACACATACCCATAGAATCATGTTGATTATTCCATATATCTTTAATCCACAAGAGAGATAATGAGACAATTAAGAAGAGGAATGGTACAAAATTCTAAGGGTCATGAGACTGAGCACAAAAAGTCCAAAGATGGAGTGTTTGAAACATAGACAGAAACCTGCATATTGAATGAATCCTTGTTTGTTTGTTTGTTTGTTTTGTAATAACATTATTAGCATTTAGAAATACAAAGGTAAAAAACTAGTACAAACTAAAAAATATATAAAAAGAAAATAAAAGGAAAAAGGAAATATAAAAATAAGAAGAATGTGTGTGGTGTGATTCCTTCCCCCCTTCCTCCTAGACAAGCATAAACAACTTCAGAAACTTAACACCTTCTCTAACATTTCACTATACTAAATGATTCTTGAGGCAAAATTTAATCTTATGGTGAACTGTGTCAATGTTGACAGCCTTCAGCATTCAGGCTATGCTAAATCAACCAACAAAAAACACCCTAAGCTATATGTTACCATAAAAACCACACAGCAAGACTTTTTGAAGGAGGCATTTAATGGGTCTAAAAACAAGTTAAACATTTTAATACTAAGGAAAAGTCCTGGAAATATGGTACTTAAATCTAAATACATTTTTGTATGAATATACTCAATGAGGAGATGGTGCTTAAAGGATTAGGGATTTGGACTCATTTGTAATCCTCGCTTTTTCATCAGGAATGCAAATACGGTAAGTAAATCTTTGGCATAACAGAAACCTAGAATAACACTTTTTTTTTCATCCTCTTCCCTCTATCCTGCTAGCAGATCTTAAAGTGCTTACTGTTTACAAGCCTAATATGTAAACTGCAGCATTCTCATTTTGAAATGTAATTTTGGACACTTCTGTCCCTTTTGGAAGTATCTTTCTTCCAAAAACATCCTTCTTTTGAATCTGGCTGCTAAATCGATGAACTTCTCTCTTCTCCTATATATGTGCCAATACCTTTGTTCAAGGAATGTTTATATCTAGACTTAAACCTCAGACAATTAGCCAGAAATTTTAGAAATGGACACAGAACTCCTCATCTGCTGATTATTTTGTAAAACATGCCCAACAATGAGAATGATAAGCTTACATGTTGCCAATACTTCTAAAAATAATTTCTGTTGACAGAATTGCAGAGAAAGCTTATCCCCTTACAATTTTTGTGAATCAGACTTTGCACAAAAATGCCTAACAGTTTTTATATTCCATTCTATCTTTTTAGACCCAACAATTGTCAGTACCCCCGATTTTATTTTCCTCCCTCTGTATGTACATAGATGAGCATACATACATACATACATACATACATACATACATACATACATACTGTATATACTTGGAAAGTTTTTTCCCCACTTCAAAATTTTGGTATTTTTGCAAAGTCTGCTGCTACTTCTCTCTTGTTTGTGAAGGCAGCTGCTCTGGCTTCATATGAAATTAAACCTGAAAAATCACATTTTGCATTTCTAATACGTCAATCAATCTGCCATGGGGTCTTCAAATACCCTATAAGGGAGTTCTGTGTCATCTCTTGAAGTCAGTACCATGCTGTCAACTTAAGTGTAAATACACTGCAAGCTTTTTAATCAGTTGCTTTGTTTATTGGTGAAAGCAGTGGCAACTGTGCTTTCACATCCCTTCACTGCTCTGTTTACATGTGAACATTTCATGCAAAAGGTAGCTCATGGCAGCCCAGGTCTTTTTCTTTAAAAAGATTCCTGTAAAACCTTAGTGAGAGTCATTTGGAGGGGAAGAAATGTATTGGTTCTTTCGTACAAAGTTTCGAGGTGAGCCTTCTCCAGTTCAAAGGCCTCCTGAGGTCTTCCCAAAAGGCTGGTTGGAAATTCCAGTACCGGTAGTCTCAACATGCATCAGGTTGAAAGAAAGCTATGCTAGGTCTTCCTGTCTAAAGCTTTCCTGGCAGGGATCCTGCAGCCTTTGTTTAAGGGATGTGTCCTGTTAATGGAATGGGTCAGTGGTGTTGACTCAGAGTCCCCACAGTGGAACAGTTGTTTCGTGATTCAAGATGACAGTACTTGACTTACCAGAATAAGTTTTTTTTCCAATTAAAAAAAACAAGATACTTACCATAAATTCATGAAGCCAGACTTTAAAAGCTGCCTTTCATTCACAGATACACTAACATCCTTAATACCTCATCTCCCATTGACCTTACTTCTTCCCAGGATTTGCTTTTTTTTCCCCTAAGCACACTGCAAAGGAATGAGATGAGCTCATATCATCAGTTAATATGGACAGTAATGTCCCCAGAGTCTCTGTGGTCTCATAAAAGGTCACTGATCTATATTCTCCAAAAGGAATTCCTCATTTTTTGCACCAAAAAAAATCATAAGGTAACAAAAAAGGTGAAAAGATCTAAGGTTCTAAAAAGCTAATTATTCCTATGGACAATAGCAAGCATAAGAAGAGGGACTTGGGTAACTTCCAGCTTCTGAGTTATTTACCTTGATGTATACTGTAATTCTGAAATAGTCAGTTATGTAGTTGACCATAATTGCCACTGTTCATTTTAGTTTTCTCTTTCTCCTACAAGCTTTATTTCTTAGGGATGCCCTAACACTACATTTTGCCATACTTTTAAGCTCATGCTCCAATGTCAATGAAAATCCATCAGTGGTCACATTATCTTGCAACTGAAAATACAGTGAAAATATGCAGGACACTGAAAAAGCAAGAATGGATATGAATAAAAGGCTAGGCTAATAAGAGATATATCAGAACTAATTTTTGTTCCCATTGAGTAAAAGAAACTACCTTATCTGCACTAGCAATAGAAACTGCCAAATGAGGAACTCAGCTTTACATTCAAAGTTGTTTAGGACCAGACCAAGAACCCTGTAGGAAAAATAGTGACAGAACCTGTGGGTGGAGTTGGCACTTATCTAATATCAACATAGTGCTGTTGGCTGAGTAGATTTCTGTTCATAGTCATGACTAGTAATAAATCAGTTTAATTGGAACTTCATGTGTGGTCCTGATTTTTTGCATCTGACAAATCCCAAACAATTAAAAATACTAGTTCAACCTAATGAGTTATCTACCAACTTATTGGCATGTTCTGAGAATTGTAATTCTAAAACATCTGCAAGGACAATAACTTGAAGCGTTTCATTTAAATTATGCATAGAACTTAACATACTTCCCTCTTCATAACTGGCGTCTCAAGGTTTGCTTGGGTTCTGTTTGTACTTCTACTCTGAATCCATGAATCCTACTTCCCAGTTGTTGGCTTCTCTCCTTCTTTGTGTTTTCCAATTCTAAATCCCTTTTGCATTAAATCTCCTTCCTTGGACTAACTCTGAAATCCAATTCTGTTCCGAATTAAATAAAATAAATAACATAACTTAAGTTTTCCAGATTCTCAACAATTTATAAAAGCAACTAGTGTCCCCAAATCCTTTCAAGAACCTTTTGTATAACTGCATTAGCTACCATGTATGTCCAAGGTTGCTCTTGTGTTTAAATAAACAAGTACTAAGGATACAATGTTATATATGATTACATGATGGTAAGGCCAACTAAACTCTATAAATGGTTGAATACACATACAGAGGATTGTACTGTAAATGTTATTTATTTTGGAAATCTAACACACTAAGAAATCCTAAAGTTTTACAAATGAACTTTAGCTGCATAATATCACCAGACTCACTGTCCCTGTGTGCATCCTGTTTTCAGATTCTCATCATGTCTTCCCCAGTCTGTCCTCTTCTCATCACTTGCCCTCTTTGCTCCTCACCCCATTCCACTTCTCAGTCTATGGCCTCTATCAACCATACTCAACACACACCCCAAACTCTAACCAATGACACTTTCCCTCTATTACAAACCCAGCAAATGATTGCCTTTGCCCTCAGGCATTCAGCAATCTAAAGGCTACTATGCTGCCAATGGAAAGCATACTCCTACATAGTCTCTCCTCTCAAATATAGCCCAAGGTGGGTCACAGATCATACCATATAAACAATCCTGCCATCAATCCTAGGCTTCACACAAGGGAGCTCTAATGAGCTGTCTCCAAAAAAACAGCTTCTATCTATGTGTCAATAATTATCATTGAAAGGAGTATCAACAGGAGATATATTGCTTTAATGGACTTCCAATGAGTATCAGATGATCTGTTTCAGGAAAGAAGGTTGGTTATTGCTATGTTCTCTGTCAAAAATCCATTAGGTAACAAAGCTATGAAATTGTAGGTTTAGGGCTGAGCTGATCCAATGTAGTACCCAAGACAATTTGCTCTCCCAAGCAGCAAACATCACCCTAAAGCACCATGCCTAGATTATAACCTCTTTTTTTTGCACCTGGAATGATAATTTGATTTGTTCATGGAGCTGTGCTTTTGGTTCATCCAGCTGAGTATCTCCTAGACAAGATGGAAAAGTGGTTGAAGAACAGGAGAGACCCAAAATCCAGCCAAATTTTAATAATTCACCAAGTACCAGTCCTGTGCTCACCTGGCATGATGTTGCAAATTAATCCCAGAGGCTCCTTTTGGTAAAAGAAAATCATGCCCAGTGAAATCTCAGGTCTAACCTTAAAAACCCAGCCAGTTGTCAAGATGATAGTGTAGCTGGGTGGCCATTGCCCAGGAAAACAATCTTCCAGCATATCATTTTTTCTCACCACATCACCAATCAACCTATTCTGTTACATAAATAAAAAGAAACCCAGGCAAGTATGCAATCCCCTTTCCCTGCTGAGGTCTCTCATTACACATTCCAGTCTCAGCATATTTTTGGAGGACCACAGAAATGCATACTTTAAAATCTGTCTCGTAAACTTCCTTGACATTGAAGTGTACACTTTGGAACCAAGCACTTTCTCCCCTCGCTATGCTCTTTGGTTTCCCAACCTCCCCAGGATCAATAATAGCAACCACTGCCCCATGCTTGCTCTAGAGAACAGGCAGCAAGTTGAGTTCTTGTGGGACCATGGTGCTGACAGGATGAAATGAAGTTTAACTGGCTGAAGGAATTACTCTTGGGATATAAGCAAATGCAGTTCTGCTGTTGATTTATAATGAAGTATAAATGAGTCACAGGGGTCCAATTTTCCACTTACAAACTTCCTACTTACTGTATGGAAATCACAGCCGCCACCCTCCACCTTCCCAATGCCTCCAGAAAAAGAAGGATGGGTTCAAAGAGGGATCCTTACCCAATCAAGCAGCACTGAAGATGTAGTTGCCACTAAAATGTTAAAGCAACAACATTTAGAATGTACAGAAAAAGAATTTCATTGTTTCTTTCTTCGAGGAATATGATGTTTCTTTTATCTTATGAGACAACAGTTATGAGCCAGCTTGTAACAATCCAGAAAATGACAAATATGTCACATTTACTTTTTGAGTGAATTAGTTCAATTTTGGTTTCAAACTCAATGATTCTAAGAGGCTTACAATTCAGAAAATATATAACGATTTTTAAAAATTTTTAAAAATTAAAACATTTTAAAAACAGTAAAACCAGTAAAAAACATTAAAAACATCAAATTCAAGAAACACAAGATATTTGGCCAGTTAGCAATATAGCCAAGAACTGGTGCCCTTGGCACATTCCACACCCTAGGCTTGGAAATATAGCCAGGTTTTTAGACTAATAGGATTGGGCCAGTGGTGGGATTCAATTTTTTTTTACTACCGGCTCTGTGGGCGTGGTTTGGTGGGCATGGCAGNGGAAGGATACTGTAATATCTCCAGTCAGGGATGCTATTTGCCAGTTTTGCAAACTACTCAAAATTTCCACTACCGGTNNNNCAGAACTGGTCAGAACCAGCTGAATACCATCTCTGGATTGGGCCCATTCTGATCTCTGAAGGGAGGATGTTCCATAGACCAGGAGCCACTGCAGCTACTAGTCTCCACTAGCTAACATTCCAGGGCTGATGGGATCTGCAGCATGCCCATTCTGCTTCATCCAGTTGGATAGTAGAAACTATTGAAGTTACCTCAGTCCCAAACCATGTAGGGCTTTAAAGCACCTTGATTTGCCTGGAAACACACCAGTAACCTGTGCATCTAACATAGGAATAATGTTACATGTGTCATATATCTGGCACCATTTATTACCCATACGGACACATTCTGCATCAGTTGGTGTTTTCAAATGATCTTCAAGGGAAGCCCTATGTAGAGTGTGCTACGGTAATCTAACCTGGACAGTACAAGAGTGTGAGTTACTGTGAGCAGGGCCTCTCAGATCAGGGCTGTCAAACTTGCAACCTGAGGGCTGGATACGTCATGTGCTGGGTACACCCATGCCCAGTTTAGCGAAGGGGGAAAAAGTCACTATATGTCACATGATGACACCGTGATGATGATACAAGTTTGACACCCCTGAACTAGATCATTGGTTAAAACACCAGGCTAGGAAGCAGGAAACAGTGAGTTCTAGTCCTGTCTTAGGCATGNNNNCCAGCTGGGTGACTTTGAGCCAGTCACTCTGAGCTCAATTCACTTCACAGGGTTGTTGTTGTGGGGAAACTGGAGGAGGAAGGAGTGTTGGATGTTTGCTGCCTTGAGTTAGATATTTGTAATAATAATAAAGGCCGGATACAAATAAATAAATAAATCATCTGGGGGTCCTGAGTTTGTCAAAACATTTTGGGACAGGAAAAAAGAAAAATTTCCTGTTCCTTTAATGCGTACACAACTGATTCAGGATAAAGTACTTCTCAACATTAGCTTTGAACCTATTTTTTCTGAGCATTTGCCAGGTCCTTTTGGTGCCCTCTGGCTTCAAAGCCTTCTTGAAAACAAAATATCCCTAGGACTCTATTTATCCCAAATAAATAACTAAAGCCAAACTTAACATTTTATGAAGCCTTCTCCTATTTTATGACATATTGTTTCATTTGGCCTATCAGCCATTAGAGAGAATCTAGAGCACACCATATATTGAGATGATTAATCTTCAGGACTAATCATAACCACATTCTCCTGCCAACTAACAGTTGTGCCCATTGTGTGAGTAGGCAAATGCTTACTCTTGCCTGAAGAGCCAATCCCCCTTAGGATATTTTTGTGTCCTTCTTATTGGTGGATGATCTTTGTTGGAAGATGTTCCACGGCAGAGCTTTTCAAAGCTGAGGCTGTATTAGTGCTACCAAAAAGAATTGGAAAGCTATATTCAGTCCACAAAATAATCTGCTTTGCATGTGGCCCTGTTCTATGGGCCTTTTCCAGCCTGGTGCCTTCAATAGCAATTTTTCAACAACCATTAAAATAAATGTTTTGTAACAATAGTCAACAAGGACATGACTGACTTTGACCAAAACTGATATCTGAAAAGAAATGGATGAAATAGAAGATATGATTGCCAGCATCCTAATAGAGCATTTAGCATTGAAACATTTTGTTCTGAAACTCATTTGCTTTATGCTCTAAAAACTGTGAAGAGAGCACTGTTATTTAATAGGACATAATTAGTGGACAGGATTATGCGGCGGCTGAGCTCCAC
>AZIM01004308.1:155840-170655 GCA_000516915.1 Ophiophagus hannah | reverse complement strand
CAAGACCTGCATATATATATATATATAGCAGAACTTTTGAGTGTGGATTGTGGATTTGACTTTTCCTTAATTACAAACTGCACTGAAATCTTTGTGATTTAGGAAAATTATGCTTAGGCAAAAACCTGTTCTTTGGAATGTACAGAAAGAAATAGGACAGGAATCCTTACCCAGATTCCTAAGCCTGTACACCAGGGATGTCAAACTCAAGGTCCATGAGCCGGATCCGGCCCTCAGGGTGCTTAAATCTAGCCTGTGGCACCAGCCTGCTGCACACTTTTAGGAAGACTAGTGAGGTGTGATACACTGTATGTGCGTAGCCAGGCTTTGAAAACAGGTATTATTTTTAGAAATAACAATCTGGTTGGCCTGCCTTACAAGAATGGAAACTAAAACCACAAATTCCTTTGCTTGATAACAATGCTAGTGGTAATTTATAGCTATCGATTATGTGGTTGTTGTTTTTTAAAGAAAAAATAAGCACAAAATACATGTGATCAGAGGTATAGCTATATACCATTGAAACCAATCTAAGAAGTTTATTGAACTCTTATTTATGTTTAGGAAGAAAAGCTTTAATTTTCTGTGCATTTAGACTGCAGTGAATATATTCATTAATTTAAGCCAAGACACACTGAAAGAATAAGGTGGCCTTTGTCCTGCCAAAGGGACAAGACTGGATTATTCATTGGACACAATGGCGCAATGCCCAGATCTTAGGAAACTCTCAAAGGCCAGTAAAAATGTTTTAGCCACCCAATCGCAAAGCTGATTAAAAAAAGGTTAAAAAAGGCTTAAATAACAAAGATATGCAGACATATACATATATATGTACACATACATAGATACATATATAATACTATATGCATTTGCTTATTAATGGATTAGGGATCTATATAGTAAATGCAAATAGCTCTGTTCTCAGAACATGCAGCCCCAACATATTCCCAAACCTATAAAAAATTTAAGGGATGCAATAAAAAAACAAAACCAAGAATGCAAAAGGTACTTATAATGTAGAGAAAGCCATAGTGTTGATCCAAGTCCAACCCAGGATTTAAAACAACAGAGACCAGAATGAAGATCAGAACAAATGTAAAGAAGAGTCCAAAAGCAAACTAAATTTCAGGCATTTACATAAGCAGAAGGAACAGTAATTAACATATCTAATACGAATCTATCACTTGCTTTCTGCCCAAGTCTTTTAAGCAGAGGCACCACAGCTGGTGCTTTTTACCTCCTAAGAAGGAGTGATCCACTCTGAGGAATCCCTTTGCTTTTCAGGAGCCTAGCCTTTTTGCTTGTGCTTTTATGCCATTTAGGGCTTTGCTCTCCCACTGAGCAACGACACCATCGTCAAAGGCTTGGAGGCTACAGCATGTTGCAGGTTCTGGTGCTTACAGTAGATCTGATCTTTCCAGCAAGAGATTCCCCCAGTGATCCTCAATTGCCTCTCCTTATCCTCTGGGAGGGTTTAGTCAGGTTTAGTCTTTTCCAACTCTGCAACCTGTCAGCCAGACTAGTTTAGGACAAAAATTTACTTGTGTTCAAAAACAGCCAGATAAGTCATAGGTATGAACTACTGTTTCTTGTTATTAAGGCAATTTAGTGTGGGTGAAACATGTCATTCCAAGCACCCACCCATTAGGGAAGAGTGATTGGTCATTCTTTTTCAGTTAGCAGGTAATGCTTGGCATGAGGGAAACAGCCAGAGCAATCCATTAGTTGCTTTTCTTAATTCCCCACACACTAAAATAGAAAAGACAGCACCAGCCCTGACATCAAAACAACAAATTCCATACCATCATATATTTCAAGTGCAAGGAGTGGGTGGCACATTTGATGCAAACAAGGAATTAAAAGTGTTCTGCATCTCTTTCTGCCATCTAGTGGGCATCCAAAAGTTTTGCAGCCTATATTTAATAGTATTAATTTGACTTCACTGTGATGAGTAGTAGAGTTCAGGAAGCGCTTTCAACATTAGTGTATCTGCTAAAGGCCACATTTCACAAAGAATTCCTGAAAGGAATAAAAAGGGTGGATGCTAATGAGAAGCCCTTATAGTTGTTCCCTAAACCCTAAGTACATCTCTTCCAGGAGAGCCAAATTCTTCTTCCCTTGTGCACAAGCAAGGAAACAAGGTAATTGGGAAAATGTTATTTTGGGAAAACTACTTTGCTATTATAGGCCTTTTCATAAATAATTTTATTCCCAGAATAAAATCTGAAAAGTCTCCTTTACATACATTACTTAGCAGATGTATCTGCACTGTCTAAATTATAATCTGTCATATGTAGAGAGATTTAGAGCAGCAAGAGCACTACAGAGCTGAACACCACCACATTAAGAAACTAACACTTTCATACTTTTTTCATGATAAGTCTTGCATGCCATTCATTACCAGAATAGATTCCTGACTTAACTGCATGTGGACAGTGGTGCCTGAAATATTAGACCAGGATTGGCAACAATCAGATCCACATCCAGAATCAATATCTAATCAGCCATGAAACTAGACTCACTAGGTAAATCTATGGATCTCTCTCTCCATCTCCACTATTCCATCTCATAGGTTATTAAAAGAAAAAGGCATACATGCCCATACAATATATTCAATCAGGATAAATTGGGACTAAATATAGCTCAGACTGTTGTGGAAACTAAGCAACTGATTTAGCTTTTTGTGTGTATCAGGCCATTTTGTGAAGCCATACTATGGTTTATTGACTTGGACATAGCATGTTATGAAAATGCAGCAGTTGTGTTCTGTTAATGAACACATTGATTGTTAACAGGGATCAACTATGGAGAAAAAAGGCACATACATTCCCTTCAGCATTTGCTGAAAAAAATGTGAGACAAAAATTAAATAAGCCACCACAATTGAAATTTCAGACTTGTTTACCTTGTTATACTTACACTGTCTGTGTATTATTTAATGCATATAGATTATCAAAGCAGTGCATAATAATAAGATAAAATAAGTATAAATTGTTATCAAATTGAAAGAGATATAGCAGAATGAAAAGGTATAATCAAATAATTAGAAACAGGAAAGATTCAGTAGGTATACAGAATCTATTCTGAAGTGTTGTATCTGAATAAATGTATCGCCTGCTTTTAAGGAAGGAACAATTCTATATTTCCATCTCAGGCATGATAATACATTGATCTCTCTCAAAAGATAATTCATAGATTGTGCAAACTAAAAGGGTTGGAAAGTCCTACCACATTCATTAACAAGAAACTTTCATGTTCAGCTTCTTTTCAACTTCCTGTTGAACTGACTCACATGCTCTCTTTTTATGCAACAAGAAGTTTACTTCACTTTATTATGGTAGGACTCCGCACTTGTATTAAGGATAAGAAATGGTGCATCTGCCAGCACTTCAAAGATCCTAGCAAAGATAATTAAGCAACAGATCTGCGAAGATCTAGAGGCAAGCAAAGCTATTACTAAAAGCCAATATGAGTTTATCAAAAACAGATCATGCCAAACAAATCTTATTGTATTATTTGACAAAGTGAATAAATTAGTGACCAGCGAAATACTGTGGACATAGTATACTTGGACTTCAGTAAGGCATTTGACAAAGTAGACTTACTGAACAACCTACAACTTACTTCTTGGTAAGATAGAAAATTTGGGATAGACAGCATCCAACCTCCAGCTGGATTTGTAACTGGCTGACAAACCACATTCAATGTATACTCCTCAATGGAACTATATCTACATGGAGGAAAATATGCAGTATGGTACCCCAAGGTTTTATCTTAGGCCCAGTACTCTTCAACATGTTCATAAACCATTTAGATGAAGAGGTAAAAGGGCAATTCATCAAATTTGGAGATAACACCAAGCTAGGAGGAATAGCCAACACTTTAAAAGAAAGGGTCAAGATCTAGAAAGGTCTTGCCAGACTTGAACACTGGCCCCTATTTAACAAAATGAAATTCAATGGGGGGAAAAGTAAGGTTTTACACTTAGGCAAGAAAAATCAAATCAGGTACAAATAAGTGGTACTGATTCAATAGTTGTAACTGTGAGAATGATCTAGGAGTCCTAATGAACAATCGCTTAAATATTAGCCAGTAATGTGCTACAGCTGCCAAAAAAGTCAATGCAGTCCTAGGCTGCATCAACAGAGACTAGTATCAAGGTCACATGATGTATTAGTACCACTAATTAGTACATCACAGAGAAGAGGGGGATAAACTACTTTCTAAAGGACTTCAGGGCAAGACAAGTAACAGATGGCAACAGATCCAACTCAGAACTATGGAGAAATTTCCTGATAGTGAGAACAATTAATCAGTGGAATGGCATACCTTCAGAAGTTATGGGTGCTCCAATACTGGAGGTTTTTAAGAAGAGATTGGACAGCCTTTTCTCTTGAATAATATTGGGTCTCTTGCTTGGGAAGGCTTTGGACTAGAAAATGTCCTTTCCAACTTTGTTATTCTGTATTCTGTAACTGATCATCTGAATAAGCTTTTGGGTTCAGAAAGTGGATTTTAATTATTTCATCATGTGGGAAAAGTTATAGAATTTATCTACCAAATTCAGTTGTTCAGCAATGTTTATTAGAACCAAATTAAATATCAGTAAATGATGCAAGTCGTTCATGGCTTTCATACCTCTTCAATTCCCTTAACCAAGGAATTTTTTTAATTTAGATTTAAACTGTAAATTAGAAGGGTGGAGTATTTTTAAAATTGTGCCTTTACTAAGAATAATCCAACAATTATTTTTCATGCATATACAGGAAGACTGAGGACTGAGTTGATCTTTTAATGATAATTTGTTTGTATAAGGATGTGACTTTAACATTTAGACAAGTTTACATGCCAGATGATGAAACTTTCCAGGTTGCAGAACACTTTTATCAGAAAACCTTTCTGTGAAGCAAACCAGATAGAACTATTAGAGCACAAAACCACCTCCTAGATAAACCACTTCAGATTATGTCCTGTCATTTCTATGTGCAGACACCAAATACTTATATCTTATATATGAAGGCATTTCTTCTTCTAGGAATTTTAGTTTGGTAGCAAAGCATGTGTTCTATATTTAATTCATAGCTTTTTGAGATAGGCAAAAGTTAAACTATACTGAGGCATTCTAGTCCCCATGCCATCTAGTTCATGCCATCTCATATTCTCATTGAGCATTTCCACTGCCTTCTATGACCTTGAAAAATAACAATTTGAAGTATCTTTTAAAATAATCTGTTTTAAATGTACAGAGTCCCTTAAAAATTAGATCAACAAACTCCACACTAGCCTTTATTTTGCCACAGTACTTAAGAGGGATGTGTGAGCACGAGAACATTTTAGTACAGCTGATTCCTAAAATGGGAATTGCTTGTTCTCGGAGATGGGAAAATGTCACACCTGATCCAGGAAGTACCATGTCCCACCATGAAGCAAGCAAGTCCAATTATCCAGCTGTGCAGCCACCATGGAGAATTTTTTTCTTCCCTCTTGATGATGGAAAGACAAGCAGTTGCATCCTTCTTTCCTATCCTGTGTTTCCCTTTTGAGAGGAAATCCAAGCCATTATGCCCTGCCTTCCAAGCGCATGGTTTAAAAGCAGCGGAGATGAGAACAGGCTGATTCAGCAGTCGTAATTTAGCCCCTTCTGTGATAAAGCTTGGTGGCAGAACTTGTCTTCATGGGTCAAGCTTTTCTTAAATTAGGGAATATGTGGTTATTAAGTTATTATAAGAGCCAGTTTGGTGTAGTGTTTAAGGTACCGGGCAAGAAACTAGAAGTTCTAACCCTGCATTGAGCACAAAGCCAACTGAGTGTCCTTGGGCCAGTCACTTTCTCTCAGCTCTAGGAAGGAGACGCTGGCAAACCACTTCTTAAAATCTTGCCAAGAAAACTGCAGGGACTTGTCTAAGCAATCACTAGGAGTCAATAGTGACTCAAAGGCACCCTCCCCAAATGCTATTCTAAGTCCCCAAATAAACCAACCGTGTCCCAATTGCTGCTTTAATTTAGATATCAAACCACAGACTTTAATATATTATTGTGGTAATTAGGCATACAAATCCATCTTCAACTACATGCTGAGACTATTTCCCCTTTTAAAAACATATTCATTAAAAGCAGTGACCTCTTTTAGTACTATCCAGTATTAGTGTAAAATGAAAGTTTGTTACAAGTGATGCTGTGCATAATGCTGTGAGCCAATTTTTCTCCCTAGGAAAATAAAATCCAGTTTGCAGAAAGCTTTTATTTTTAATATGAGAAAGGCACCTTAAAACAGCATCAAGGTTTGCAGCTGCAAACTTTCTTCTGTTTCCCAGGACACGTGAATTTAACTACGGTCTGTTTAAATAATCCGGTTTTCTGCAGCTCGACTGAATCATAAACTGCCTGGTGTCAGCGTAGGCTAAAATGATGAATTTGTTTTGCTCGACTGTCTTTTGTGGGAACACAGCTGCTATGTGGACAGGGTAGCTTTTATTCCCAGCCTAGTAATCAGATACAGGGATATATATATTTGGACAAGCATTAATGGAATTCAACGGATCCTGAAGAGAGCAAAGGAGGTGCGATATCAAGGAACGAGTCTAGCGCCAAAATGTAATCTTGGAGGCGGTTCCCACGAGCAGAATTTTGCCTCAAGGCGGACACGGTTCCCGCCAAAGCGCATCTCGTCCCGTCTCAGTTAAGACAAAAGAAAAGGCTGGCACATTTCACGGGCCCCTCGAGCCTTTTTTTAACGTTAGAAGCCGAGTCCCGGCGAAGTCTCCGTTGGGAGCGGAAGGTCAAAGGGCCCTAAACAACCCGCAGCTCCGCCCCGCCTCCTCCTCGCAGGCTCCGCCCCTGCGCCCTCCCCGGCTGGAAAGGCCGTTCCCCATTTCCGCGGACGGCGCCGAAGAGGGCGAGAGGGATCGCCGGGCTTGTTCTTGGCTGCTGCAGAAGGAGGAAGAAAGCCCGCGAGGAAAAGCCGCTGCCGCCATGGGGCGAGTGCAAGGAGGGATGCGCTGCGTCAAGTTCCTGCTCTTCCTTTTCAACTTCATCTTCTGGGTCAGTGCGGGGCCGGAGGAGCAGAAGGCGTTCGTGGGCTAAAGGTTCAGGGGGTGAGGGAACAGGGTGCCAGTTCTGCTCTGTGGATGTGTACACGTGCGTGTCCGCGCGCTGTTGAGCAGGAACTGCGACGTTGTGATGTTGAAAGAGAACTAGAGCACGGTCCGAGAAGGAGGCGCACCCCGCCGACCACTAGCGGCTTACCTGTTCGGCGCTGTCCGCTGTGCAGGTACCCCGCGCCGTCCCAACCCGCGAATTCCCGCTGCTCCCTGCAGGAGAGCATCCTTCCCCGCCCGGCGCCTCGCCTTTGGGTTATAATCCGAAATAAGAACAACAAAGGCGAGCGATGTTGGAACCTCGGGGCTCCGCAGGGAATAAACGAAAGGGTAGCTGTTGCACACTCAGACTAGAGGGTGATCTGGAAATAAGCGTTTGTATACGGCGAACTGAGATGTGTGCAGTGGCCTTCCTCGGAAGCCAGCAACACCGGGGATCCCACAGACGCCAAAAGCCACCTTGTCTTGGATAACATTTCCCATCCTCCCTAGCCAGGGCAGGGAGAGGCTGCCTAAGATGCTGGGCACAGGTGTGCTTGCCAGTTCAGTAGAGGGGAACGCCAAGAATCTGGGTGCATTTACAATAACATCCTCATAGGGCATATAGATCAGTTTGCCAACACCTACCCAATAATGGCCTGTCTCCAAAATATTGGAGTAGAGGATTACTCTTGCTATTATCTGAAAGTAGTCAAAAGCCACATTTACAAGTCTTAAATAGAAATGTTTATCTAAGTGTTGGTCAAAACGCTGCAAAGAAGCCAAGCTACAATTTATCAGCTTGGTGATTCTTTCTGATGGCTGCTTTTCTCTTAAATAATGCTAACCCAGACTAATAACTTTACCTTAAGATAGTGCTAGATGGAGATGATGTGAATTATAGTTTAAAACTTAAGGGATGGGTAGATATGGAAAACTGCCCTAATACTCTATGGTTTATTGGAAGTTTGGGCATGAAAGATTTTAGTGTGCCTTTTATTACTATACTTTCTTGTCTAAAATATCTCTGTTAAACAAGGGTATATTTGCGGGGGTCAAAAAAGTCAAAATGGCAGTCACAACTGCACAGAGTTCTTGACATAGTTCACATGCAGTAAAAAAGGGGTGGAACTTTGATCAAGTGGCCACCGTCATGACTGTTTAACCCACCCACATTAGCTAAAATTTCTTCATTTTTAAACTGAAATTTTAGATTATTTTTGTAGTGTTTTTTTTAATGTAAACTGAAAAGCGTTTCTGGATCAAGGAGAAGAATAAGCATGCAAGGCTCTTTCCTTGACAAGCATCAATTGGTTATCTTTATTCAGCCCCCAGATAACATCATTAATTTATAATCTGCAATCAAATTCTGTTATCAATGATTAGCTTTTGGGGACAGCAAGAGTTTTTTTTAAGAATCGTATGTTCGGTAGACTAATATTCTGCCTCCAGCGTTGTGATCACATTTCTGATCTGTTAATTTCAACAGCTCTATTGACAGAGTAGAGGAATAACCATGAGGCCAAGTTCATTTTAAGTTATATAATTAACATAAGTTTGCTTTTTATCTTGCTAAGTCTTGGAATTAAGCTTGTGAAATTTTCCAGTGAGCATGAAAGAATCCAGTGCTTTGATATCTCAGCCAGACTGTTTCTATTAATAAAAGAATGTCCTTTCACTTTTTATCCCCAATTTTGAAGAAACAGACATTACTTTAATTGTTGGGAAACATCACTCTATAACTTGTCTATTCATCTTATTTCATACTAACATCAACCTTGTGGGGGGGGGAACCTTCACTGAAACCATAGAAACAACAAAGGAAATAAACAACCACACTGGGGCGCATTTGTTAATCCTTGACACTCTTTGCTATCAACATGTTCCAGAGCTATGTGGCTTTTTGTGCTTGAGCAGTGCAGCTGATCACCAATTTAAAGAGAAACAAAAACAAACAATTCTTAAGGAAGCCATTATTGAATTTATAAATATGGATACACATTACATAAATATGGATCGCATAAATATGCACTTGCCCGGTGTGACTTTTTCATTACATATTTAGATTTGGAGGCCCTGATTGTGGCTCTCTGCATCATGTCAGTGATCAATGGAGTAAATAGAAATATTACAGCTGACAGAATATGGTTTTGCATGTCTAATCAAATGTAACCTCCGCTGAATTCAAAGGAACATTTTCATTTATATAGGACTTCAGCCTTAATTTTCTACTTACAAAATATGAACATAAAATCTCTCAAAGCTCGGCATGCTGTTGCCAATAAACAAACACCCGTATCCAGAAAAGTCTGTATTTTGTCACAGGTAAACTAAAACCAATCTATGTTTGTTACTCCTTTTTTACCCCTTAAAAAGTAGATAATTAGATTAGGATCAACAAAGAAAAACATCCTGAATGTATATGCAAAACTTTTTTCTAATATCTCAAAAGGGTATATACCAAAAGGGAATACCATAACTATTTATTTATACTCAATATTTACATTCATTGCCATTTTCTTCTATGAATTTCCTTTAATGGATGGCCTTTGAACATTCCTAAAAGTAGGAATATTTTCTCTGAAAAAAGAATAATAAAACATTGTGATTAGTCTATGGGACCTGACCTTTGATATACTCTATATATTGTATTGTCTTTCCCCTCTTGAAAATGGGCTTGCAGTGGTGAGGTTAGCTGAGAACTGCAGTTGCATTGACCTCTTAAACAGGAGTTGTTCAAAGATCATTTTTATAGACACACACAGACACATACATTTACAGGCATCCCAAATCTAGAAAGCTAAACAGAGACTTAAGTTTGCTCAGCTAGTGGTGCCAATTAAGGTAATACAGCTTATTCTACTGTAGAGGGGAAAATGTACCAAATCCCTTCACATCACATGTGGAAATCCTGCATGGCATTCCTGGTTGCGAAATTTAACAAATTTTTTCCGTATATTTTGAGCTTACAGTCCTACTCAAAAAGTCTAGAAAGCTGATGTTTTGAAATATGAATGTAAAGTCTTCCAGGGCTCTGCCTACTATTGCCATGTGCAAAATTACATCCTTTGATCATTGCAGGATTCCTAATAGTTTGTACTATTTCTTCTTTTCTCTTAGTAAGAACTCTTTCCTGCTTAATGTACAGACTGCTCTCATTTAACCCCCTCGGAAACTTGGCAGTAGCTCTTGCATTCATCCTCTCTCCTGTTCACTAACTGCTCCATTTATCTGATGAAGTGGAATGTCAATCACAAACCCTTACACTGTCATCATCAGTTTGTTTATCGTTAAGGTACACAAGACACCACATTGTTTCTGCTTTCAGAGACAATTACAGCTATCCCTCTGAAAACTCAAGCCTTTCTTTTTTCAACAGCTTTTTTGAAATATATGTCTGCAGAGAGGAAATATGGGAGTAAAGCAAGGGCTTTGGTCATTCCTTTTGTTCTTTGCAAAGCCTTGCTGAAAGCAAAAAGACTCTGAAGTTTAAGCTGTAGGTGGGATGTGACACCCCATTAAACAAACACATGGAGAATGACTGCTCAGCTTGATTTTATTACCTCACAGCAGTGTGGACAGGAGAAGAACATGCCATTGAACTGTGGCTGACAATGTGTTATAGTCAGACTGTTGTAATAGCATGGAGAAGAACATTGTGCTATGGAAACAACTAGAAAGTTATTTAATCTGATAACGTGGCAGGGACTAGTAGTCTGAAAACAACAGGTAATTTTTTTTTACTTTGTGCTTTTATAGAAGCCTTGGTCAGGTAGAGATATTAATACTTTTAGATCAGCTTATTGCCAGTTGAGCTTTTAAATCATTTGGATTTTGTTTCCTTCGAATGAAAAAAAAATACCTGTAATGTCCCATAATGTACCAAAAGTGGAATAACTTTTGGGCTGTCCAAAACATGAGCTGACCATCTCTGCCCACTGTTTGTCACATTTTTGTAGCAGTAGGCCCAACTCTTCCCTTTCTTTCCTTTCTCTACTGGCAGAGCCTGGGCACTTCTTGGCCATGGCAGGCACTGTGCTGGCCATCAAGCGGCTGCCCATGCTGCTGCTGGCCTTGCGGGGGCTCTTCACCCTCCTGGCAGGCTAGGTGGAGGCTGGGACATGCCTAGAGCTTGGCCCGATTGAGGCCACAGACAAGCAGACAGTGGGACGGAGGGGGCGGGCCTGGTGGTAGCTGCTCAAACACTTTTTGCCCAGAGGCAGACAAAGCTTTGTCTGCCTGCAAAGGGGACACTTTGAAACTGAACTAATATCTCCATTTCAAACCACCCCCTTTGCAAGCACACGAAGCTTTGAGTCTCTGTCATTTCTCTCTCTGGGCAAAAAGTGCTTGGTTGCCTATGGGGCGTTTGGGAACAGAGCGATTTGGTCCATTCCCAAGCACCCCATAGGTGACCAAACACTTTTCACCCAGATGGAGAACTGACAGAAAGCTTCATGTGCTTGTAAAGAGGATGGTTTGAAATGGAGCAATTAGCATCGCCTTTGCAAGCAGACAAACCTTTGTGTGCCTGGGGGCAAAAAGTGTGCAGCAGAGCCAGGCGGAGGCAGAGGCAATCCCAACATGCTACCCATTCAGGCCCACCATTTCTTGGCTTGCCTGCAGCCACACCGAACAAACACCCACACGGCGCATTGGGATCGCCTGCTTCCCCATCCCCCATGCCTCTGCCACTGCCTGCTGCTGGTGCCACTGTGGAAGCCTCCTGTGAGCCTCCCAAGAGTCAGGCAGTTGTGCAGCACATCCAGATCACCTGTCTTCTACCTCCACGCCTCTACCTCCATGCTGGGACTTATTGGTATTTGCACTGTTCAAGGACTGGAGGGCTGCGGTTGTGCCAGACACCATCGCCCCCCCGATGCTTGCCACCTTTTGTGCTGGCCATGCCCATCCCCCCAGGCTTATTTTCAGGGTAGGGCTTATATTAGACTTACCCCAAAAATCATGGTCTTATTTTTTGGGAAACATGGTAGTAGTCTGTAGTGGTTTCTGAGATGTTCTTGATGTATGGCAGTGTTATTCTTTTTAGCACTTCTGTTGGTTCTTCTGTGTTGGGTTGAATGGTAAAGCACTTTTTGATAAAGTTGCATGGAAATCTATTTTGTTAGAATATGTTGTATACATGCTGTGTTTCCCTTTTCTGCTGTTCAGAGCTGCTGCAGTGAGTTTGTGCTTGTCTAAATAATACAGCTTCTCTTGTGGGAGTTTGGCTTGTTGCTCTGGTAGTAGAGCAGTTACCTAGTGTGTGTGGGTTTTTTGTAATTTGTGTTTCTAGTTTGCCATTGTGGTCCCTGAAGATCAGGATGTCCAGGTAGAATAGCAAGTTGTTGTTTTCTTCTCTCGTAAACTCAATTCCTTTAAAGATGTTGTTGATGGTTCTGTGGGTATTCTCTAACTGATCTTTTTTATTATGGTGAAGTTGTGTACATATCTGATCTATATTTTGGACTGTATTTATTTATTTTTATCCACCCTTATTATTTTTTATAAATAACTCAAGATTGTGAACATCGATAGTATTCCTCTTCATCCTATTTTCCCTACAATTCCGTGAAGTTGATTGGACTGCCTGACCCAAAGCCACCCAACTGGCTTTCATACCTGAGGGACTACACAACTCACAGTCTCCTATTTTCTAGCCTGGTGCCTTAACCACTAAACCATACCAGATGTCTTTTCAGAACGGATATGCTTCTTTGAAAAAAAAGGGAAAAAAGTCTAACTCTCAGAACAGGATTCCTACTAAAGTCTCAACAAGAATTGTTATGAAACAATAGAGTAATACAAATTAGATACTAGGATTGAGAATAAATTCCACCTGTGCTTTTAAAGTATTAGGTAAAGTTATTTTAATTCCAAAGAAGGTTTCTAGGTATCATTTGGAGACATCCTAAATCAAAGGTCTCCAAACTTGGCACCTTTAAGATTTGTGGACTTCAACTTCCAGAATTCTACAGCCAGCTGGCTGGAGAATTGTGGGAGTTGAANTCCACAAGTCTTAAAGGTGCCAAGTTTGGGAACCCCTGTCCTAAATCTTAGAGCACTTAGAGCACCAAGACTTACTGCCTGTAGGAAAAAAGAAGTGGCTGATAGGCGCTTAGAAAATGACTCTAAAAAGAAGTCTCACACATGCTTCTATTGTTTTTTTCAAAGCACATACTGAGAAAATCATTACCAGTCTGCATGAGCCTTTACACAAAATATTATAAATCAAAACATTTATTAGACTTATTAGTTATTTGTGAAGCAGATGGATGGATGGATGAATAGTATTGGAACTATTGTGATGACCAAAGATTTCCAGAAGGGTTTTTTTATTGTTTTCCTATACCTGAAGATCTGATAAGAAGGAAGGACATCCAAATGCTTCCTTAGCCCATTATCTGGGGAATATATTTTATTATTCATATAATAACCTAGTTCACCTGGTGTGCTAACAAATGTGGGCATCATTTGAGGACTGGGGCCTTCTGATCTTCTGCAAGGCTACAGGAAAGCATTTAGCAATAGGATGATGTCATTGGAAGGAGTGAAGCCATTTTTTTTCATCTTCTTTGAGAATAAAGCTTCTTAATTCTGAAGGTAAAAGAATCTGCCACCAAAATTCCTACTTTATAATTCATGGATTGTCTTCCTGTTTGCTAAGACAGTAGTTGACTTCCTACAGCACTCTTAACCATACATGACGGAAAGCCGTTTTAGGTTAATTCATATTGTGGAAACCAGTCAATGAATCTCAAGGATGAAGAATATATTTTGTTATTTGCTCTGAAAATGAGTCCTGCCATGTCCTTCTCTATTCTGCAATTGGGTTTTTAAAAAATGGATTCTTAAAGCGGCCTCTACATACATGATGGTTGTTCTCTCCCTGAAGTCTGGAGAGTATATAATGCTCTTTGAATGAATTGAGATGATTAGGATCTGCAGCACAACTCCCAATGGCAGACTCCAGATTTTTTTTGCCAGTGTACACAAATGGTGGTGCTTATTCTTGCTCCAAGCACAATAAGATCTGTTCTGTCTCTCTTTCCTTACTTCTCCAAAGCAGAAGCTGAATTCCGCCTATGTTTGCTCTGCAGACTTATGCAGTGATTAAGCAAATTAGGGGGGGGAGGGGTGGGGGGGAGGCGGGAAAAAGTNNNAAATTAGGGGGGGGAGGGGGGGGGGGGAGGCGGGAAAAAGTGGGAACATTTTAGCTTTGTCCTAGAATGCTATGGGTAACCTGATTTGAGGCCTTCACCTTCCTTATGTAAAGTTTGCGGTGTGTGAATGGAACTGTTTCCCCAGGTGAAAGAGTTTTACTCAGAGCTGGTAATTGGACTACCCTTACCTGTTCTTGAGTTGGGAGATGCTACCCCCTTTTTTTCTGGCCTCTGGAATCTCTCTTCCCATTCCCCCACCCTCCTTAGGAGTAAACTTATAAACAAATGGCTCCATTTTGCCTTGTATCATGGTAAGCTGATTTAAGCAGTTTTGAACTGGCCTTGTAGAAATCCAGCACTGAAGTAACAATGAATAAAGTATTTTTATATTTAATAAATGCAAGGGAATAAATCCTTGAATCCAAGTTATATGAAATCTAGAAATCTAATCAATGAAAATAAACAAAACAAATTTATTTTATTTATTTTAGTTTATTTGGATTTATATGCCGCCCCATCTCCCGAAGGCCTCGGGGCAGCTTACAACAAAAGAACCACAAAATAAACAAAGGAAAT
>AZIM01004308.1:143756-155404 GCA_000516915.1 Ophiophagus hannah | reverse complement strand
TAGGGCATCTCGGTCCAGATAGGGGTGCAATTGGCACACCAGGCGCACCTGGGCAAATGCCCCCCTGGTGACGGCTCCCACCTGCTGAATCTAGACAACTGAACAAAGCAACATTGAAACTAATCGTATCTATTTCTGACTATTCTTCCCCTGTCAACTTTACCCTAATGGTACCAGTTTGGAGCAGAAGATCTCAGACTTGGGTTTAGTCAGGAAATCTCCATCTACACTCCTTGCAGTTCTCAGGACTTAAAACTAGCAGCAGACAGGGACAAAATAAATTTCTAGAGCCTTTCCTTGTCTGAATCCTATTTCTGTTGCTCTTTGAAAGAAGGAATGGATTCTTAGTATTATACAATAGCTAGATCTAGCAAGACCTCAAATCTGCTATGCCAGCTATGGATTTTAGGATTTTTACTATTCACCAACATACATACAGGTAGTCCTTGCGTAACAGTCTAGTTATGATAGTGCTGAATGAATGTTTCTTACACCTGGTTCTCGAGATTACAACTGTTGCAATGTCCCCATGATCCTGATATCAAAATTCAGGCATTTGGCAGTTTGCCTATATTTATGACCACAGAATGCACTTCAGTTCTCCCCACACCTATCTCCCCCTCATCACTCACCTTGTGGCTGCCCTTGCTGCCTCAGGAAACCTGCTTGAGGTTTCAGGAAGAAGGCTTTGAACAGCCAGCAGCTGCTTCATGAAAGGCCAAGCTGGGCACACCTCATCAGTAATGGGAGGAAGAAGATGGTGAAGGTCAACTGGAGGCAATAAGGGTGGTAAAGCATAGTGTGGTAGGGGTGCAAGGCAGAGCATAGGGCAGCCAAAAGGCCGGATATGGGTCAGATATGGGGTTGCGAGGACTTGAAGTGGAAGTGAATGCAGCAAGATAGGAGACGCATAAGGCCATAGTCTAATGACAATGTGATCCTGGCTTAACAATCGCAACTGAGAGTACCAATGCTGCAGGATCCAATTTGGGTGGGTCACTGGGGCCACAGGTTTAATCTTCTGAGCTTTTGGACTTCCAAGTCCAACTCAGATTGGATCCTGCATCATTATCCTGGACATGTATATTTGCCTTCATTCATGAGTACCAAAGCTGTTGGTGTGGCCACATGATGTGTCATCTAAATAACTATTTAGTGATGAATGCTCAAATCCCAATTAGGGTGGTTAAACTAGGATTATCTGTACAATTGTTTTTTAATAACCATGATGCAGTGTTAGACAAATCATTCTCTCTGTCATTCAGTTGCACTTCAATACAATTATGTAAGGCATAACAATACTTGCCCAAATTACCAGGACTATTCTAAAGAATTTGAGTATTTTGCATATTCTCAAAGTATATGATTGTGTAAATTTATTATCTTTCTTTTTACTGTTAGAAAGATATGCAAGGTTGACTCAGTCTTCCGAGGTCAGTAAAATAAAGACCCAGATTGTTGGAGGCAATATGCTGACTCTGAAATTGTTTAGAGTGTTGTAAAGCATTGTGTAGTGGTATATAAGTCTTAAGTGCTATTGCTACTATGTATGTATGGAAAGATGCCTGTATCCTATAGGTTTATGATCTGATGAAATACATTTTTCTACAGTGCCTTTTCTCTTTTACCTGAGATCACTGGTGGTTGTTGTTTTTTTTACTAAACATTAATGTTTGTTTCTTATACTGTTTGTTGTGTTAGGATTCAAAAGCAAAAAGGTATTCTGGAGTGTGTGGAGACTCACACACAACACTAATGGTTAAGTCCTTATATGGACCATTTCCTTTCCCAGGATAATACTGCAGCAGCCACATGATTCCAGGAAAAGATGCCTCTTATTTAAGAAGTTGCAGATAGATTCTATTAAGGAATTGAAGATAGATTTATATCCCCACCTGTTCCAAAGAATCTTTTGCTTACAAATCCAAATTGCTGGTTTTAATTGTGTATGACCTGGCATGCTCCCTTTGTCTCTGCTTGGCACACAAAGATTGCTTTTTAATTAGCCTGAGGTTGTACCAAAAGTTCAGAATTGTGCAAGCTATGGTATTCTCTGTGATAGCCTATGGAAGTGAAGGTTTGTTGATATAATGACAGGATAGGAAGAATATTGGCTTTTGAACTTTGGTGTTGGAAGAGACTCTTGAGAATAACATGGCCACCAAGAAAACAAGCCAATGAGTCATTGGAGAAATCAATCTAGAGTTCTCACTTGAGGCACAAATGACCAAGCTCAAATTATCCTACTTCAGACACATTATGTGAAGACATAACTTTCTGGAGAAGGCTCTAATGCTGGGATTGGTGGATGGGAAGAGAAGAAGAGGATGACCAGCAGCAAGGTGGATAAACTCAATTGCAATGGCAACGAGTACCCAATTGAAAAGATCTGAAAAAACAAGTTAGGGATAGATCATCACGGAGAAAATCTATCTATATGGTTGCTAAGAATCCACAACAATTGGATGGCACATAAGAAAAATAATAATATATCAAGGGAGTTACAGGTAGTTCTTGATTTAATGATCACAGTTGAGACCAGTGAATTTGGCTGATTTTACGAACTTTTTTGCCATTGTTGTTAAGCAAAAAACTCAGTTGTTAAGTGAATCATGCAGTCATTAAAGAGTTTCCCCATTGACTTTTGCTTGTCAAAAGCCAGCTGGGAAGGTTGCAAATGGTGANNNCATGACCCTGGGATGCTGCAACCATTGTGTCACTTTTTTCAGTGCAATTGTAACTTTGATTGATCACTATACAAATGGTTGTAAGATGAGGACTACCTGTACTAAGTGAACAGAGGTATAATTTGCTTTTCTCTCTAAAAATACTGTATATTCTTAAAAGGTGTATAAATAAATATAGAGCTTATCTATTTGTTTAATCAGTGACATCATTAAAATAAACTCCATCTAATGCCATGTCTATCAGGTCACATGCCTATTGGATATGAAGCGCCACTCAGTGCCATCAAAAACAGCTGCTTGCCAGCCCTAAAGTTAATGATTAAGCTAACTTTCCCCTGCAGTACATTGACCTCTAGTAACATTAGGGCTTAGCTGTATTGAAAGCCTTTATGTTTAAGCAACCCTTAATTTGTGCACTTTTATAATAGAAAGCTCTAATGAAATCTTAATTTTTGTGGAGTTTTTAAAATCAGTGTCTGAAATGCATGAAAAAATAAAGCTACAGCTTTTATTCATTTATTTATTTTTGACTAGGCCTAACCCTAATTAATGCCATTAAACCTGCCCTATAATTAATGATTAACATAACTCTCTTCTTGAATATATCATCCACCGATAATCCTCACGCTGTTTTGTGCTTTTTTGAAATAACTAAAGCCCCAATAAAGTTATATTTTGTAACTTTATATTTTAACTGTTCAAATCAGTGCCTGAAAAATGGGGGGAAAGATAATTGAAATCTAGTCTTTTCTGAAAAGTTAAAAACAAATGTTTTTGCAAAGTCTAATTGGAAACATGGGCATACACATCACTTTAAATATGGAGGGGAGGGGGGGCTACAGATCGCCTTTTTTTCCTTTTCTGAAACCTAAAGACATATAACTATAATTAGAAACACACATACTGCCTTAAATGAAAAAAATAAACAGCAGCATTCCCTCAGTTGAGCTTTTCTGAAATAAAATTAAAGATAGTAAGTTTTCAACTTCTGCTTATCTCAAGTGCAACTGAGCAGAGAGACACCTTCCCCATGATTTCAGGCCTGCAAAGAAGGTTTATTATATGTCTACACATGCCTAGAGTAATTGTTCTGGACATGATTGGACATTTAACTAGCCCCTCCCCCACTTAGTGCTCTCCCAAATGACTCTACACTGGGTTTGCAGAAAAGCCTACCAGAAAAGAGCGTTTAGCCCCTGCTGATTCCTCAGTTTCTATAAGAATATAATAATAAAACTGACATAAAGAATGTTTATTTTTTGTTTGATTTCAGATGATGTAATGGAATCTTTCATTATTGGCAATTTTTTTCTCTTCCATATTCAGTCATATTCTTATGTTTAATAGGTTAACTGTGCAAATTAACAAAGAAGCAGGAAGGACAAATTGTTCTAAATAAGAAGTGGTGAAATAGATTCTATAAAATAAGTAATAAAGTTCCAGAAAATAATATTGCTGAATGATATTTTTAAAAGTTCCAAATGGATGAATATGGATATTTGTAATGTAAGGCCTTTGCAGGACCAGATTTGACTTCTCAAAGTGCACCTCATTAGTGTGTTTGTAGGGGAAGGGGGGGGGGGCAAAGAATATTTGGCTACCGTTGAAAATACCAATTTCAATACATCCATTCCTAAATCATCTGAATTCTCATGGATAAACCAATAGCTTACTTTAAAAAGCTTTTTGTGAGGATAAAATATGAGAGGAGAAATGCTGCATTGGGCAACCTGAAGAAAAGGCATTACACACAGTTAGTTGCAGTTGGTGTGCAAGAGTTGTGGAATGAGAATGAAGAGACTGTGCCTGAAATTTTAGTAGAAAACAGGGCTTTGAGTGGAAGATTTGACCAGTTTAAAAAGAAACAAAACAATATAGATTGTTTATCACAAACAGGAATAATGGGACTGTGTGAGGGAAATTATGTCTTTTCTATTACTATCAGTGTTTAAATCTCCCAAGGTAAGAGAATATTGTAGCTCAGGATTGAACTTTGGGATCCTTGGTGCTCTCTGAGCTTGCTTGTTTTCTTGCAGAGGTTTCATTACCAAATTAGGTAAAATCGGTGTTAGAAGGGGTTTGCTCTCATTTTATATACTAGTGGCTTGCCCTCTCCGTAGTTAATTTCCATTTTACTGTATTAATGAGAAGATTGAAGCAAAAATCTGCTTAAAGTTCTTTGTAATGAAAAGTTTGTATTAAAAGAAAGAGAATCTTTACATCTCAGATATTAAGACAGTGCTTTTCAATGTTGGCAACTTTAAGATATGTGGACTTCAAACTCCTAGAATTCCTCAGTCAGTGCTGGCTGGAGAATTCTGGGTGTTAAAGTACATACATTTTAAAGTTGCCAGGGTTGAAAAACAGTCTTTTAAGTGAAAAGGTTTGAAGTCTGCTGCACTTTAAACGGACCACATATTTGCCTTGGTAGAATCCTGTGAGAATTGTGGTGATTGGAATCATTAAATGAATAAACCTTTCATTTTCCTGGGAAATCTGAGATTCCTTTCAGTGTAGTGCTTGGCAAAGGTAACTAACATATTTTCGGCAACTTGCTTGCAGTTTCCTTGACAAGGATTCCCTTAGATAAAATTTATTATCAAAACTTCCCTGGGGCCAAACAAAATAACTTGAATAATAGGGAAGCTCTGGTTGCCTTTAGAGTTTAGTAGGGTAGCAGAGGGTAGCAGAGTGTGAAAGAACCATGGTGTTGTGTGAGAAATAGTAGTAATAATAATCCATTTAGACAAATTTGCTGTTTGTACAACTGGGGAATGTTTGGGTGTCTACCCACCAAGGGGTTCTGTTCCTATAAGCAAAATAAACATATTAAGTTGCAGTTGAGGGAATTGGGATTTTTTTTACTGTGTTCAGGGAATTAGTAATCATATCACTGGTGAAAAATAGAAGTATCTTTTGAAGGCATTAGAAAAGCTTAGCTCTCCAAGCAGGTTTCTGCCTGGATAAGCCAAGAAGATTATTTTGGATTCAAACATGTATTGTTTCATTAGAATTATGTCCTTTTGAGAGTCATCTTTATAGACAATAACACATATTTCTATTTTTGGAACATAATCCATTGTTTCTCAAGGAATAGCAACCATTCATATAATGTTCCATATTTTGCGGACTGTAAGATGCACCAGACCATAAGACGCACCTAACTTTAGAGAAGGAAAACAAGGGGAAAAAAAAGCTTTTGGCCTCTGTGCATCCCATTTTTGCCCTCCAGCATCCAGAAGCACTCTACAGGCTACAAATGGGCTCATTTTTGGCTTCTCAAACCCTCCGCGCATCCCATTTTTGCCCTCCCCAATGCCAGGGAGGGCAAAAATGGGACCCGCTGAGGTCTTCTGCAGGGCCATTTTTGGCCTGCAGAGTGCTTCTGGACACTGGGGAGGGCAAAAACAGTATGTGTGGAGGGTTTGGGAGGCAAAAAACAGGTCCATATTCACTCTATAAGATGCATAAACATTTCCACCCACTTTTTTGGGGTGGGGAAGTGCGTCTTATAGTCCAAAAAATATGGTACTTGACACAGTTGAAGTGCTGTGGTATGTTTGGAAAAAATGAGGTTCCTACACTTCAGGTGGACAGGAAGACCATAATGTATTGGTAAATCTGGATCAGCAATGATTTCTGATGCCTATAAGACAAAAACTATAAAGATGTAAGACCTATAAATCTGAGTGCTAGAATAATGAAACCTTAGGGAAAACCAGGAATGGTTTCATATGCAAAAGAGGTGTAGAAACCTTAGGGAAAACCAGGAATGGTTTTCATATGCAAAAGAGGTTGAAAGAAATCTTTGAGGTCTTCTAGGCCAATCTCCCCCTCCCCATCAAGGCAGGAGTCCTTACAAATGGTTGTCAGAAATTTCTCCTTAGTTCTAGGTTGGATCTCTCTTTAACGAGCTTCCATCCATTGCTTCTTGTCCTGCCCTCAGATGCTTTGGAGATTAAGTATAGAGTTCATAAGTTTGGAGAATAATAGGAATAAATAATTATTCATAAATTCATGTATGAATGGTTTATGAATAATATAACAGAAGCCATCATTTTAATCATGTTTTTCATGTATGATAGTGCTTGTTTTTAAAGCTATGAAAAACTTATATATCTCAGATCAAAGCAAGCAACCACATGGTATAATAATAGTACAAAAATCAACTAAACCCTCCAAACCATCTTAAGAAAACAAAAGGCACAGTAGCCCAAGAAAAAAAAACAGGAGTCATCTACAACATATTGTGTAAGGACTAAAACAGTCACTGTGTAGGACAGATATGTAGAAGATTAGCAGAGCAAATCCATGAATACTAATTAGCAATCAGAAGACGTAATGAAAACTCCTTAATTTCACAGCTCATGGACAGATTTAATCATAGATTCAACTGGAAAATTGAGCATCTTAGACCAAGCTAAATCCCAAACTCCTACAGAATTCCTGGAAGCTTCGAACTCAGACAAATTAGCCATCAACAGGCATATAGACATTTAAAAATATACAGTATATACAACATTTTTTAAAAAAGTTAAAAATAAAACATAAAGACCAGAACATTTCCTCACCAGCTATTAACACCCAGTTAAACAAGGATTAATGCCAGGATTAACACCAGACAAACAATGAAACAGGGAACAATGGCCCCATCAAGGATACCAAGGAGAAAACAATACAAGTCCACCCTTGCTGACAGGGCAAGCCACTGTATATAAATAAAAGAGCAAACCCAATTCCCTTCTAGCACTGAAGATATTACCTAGTTGAGTAGTGAAACTCCACTTTCCTGTCTGGTATGTCTACTGGTAAATCTGGGGAAAAAGAAAGCTATTGTTTTTCCATTCTTCTGATCATTTGGGCTAAAACAGGAGGAAGGGAGGACTACATTTTCACTAGCATCAGTAATCTTGTAAGAAAAGAATAATCAGTCTTTTGATACCCACCTATTAACTTTTTTTAACATACATCATTTCACCATTCTGCAACTTGTATCAGATTGTTCACTTTTCACCAACTTCTACAATAAGTTTAAAGTAAAGTGAGGAGGAAAAAAGAAGCTCATCAATTGAGATCCACTCAGGAGGGGTCAGACAGCCACAATTAAATGGCCCTGGGGGATAACAACTGGACGCAAGAGGTTTCCTGTCACAGCACAAGGCAGTCAACCAGAGTGGTAGCATTTACTTACAATGAAATGAAATAGATAGGGTGAGCCAGACAGCATTGCTGGTGCTGGCACAAGTAATAAAACACTACTTTTGATGCATAGATGGAAAAATCTGTTAGTCTCCGGTAAGCCATGGAGGATGACATCATGTGTTCCTGGCCTCAGAACAGAGTTAGTGATCCTGTATCTGTACCAATCCAGTAAAAATAAAAGGACATATTCCAAGCTATAGGCCCATCCCTACCTCAGTGAGTGATGCCGTCCTTTCTCAAAGGGGTGAGATATAACTCTACTGCAATGTACAGAAGTACAGATTTGTGAGGTTGGTGTCACTCAGCTGCAGCTGGGATTCCAACAACAGCACAAAGTGGTGTGTTGTTTGCCTTTGCAAAAGCACAAGCCATTGTTTCTTGTTCAGTCACCCTGTGCCATGAGAGCAAATGGGATCGCCTTCTTTTTCTCTTTCTCTCTCCTTCCCCCCTTCCTCCATTTCATTTGATTGGAAGAGGCATATTCTCTGTCTGAAGTCCTTATGATAAATCAAAGGATTGCCTGGGCTTTCCTAGCAAAATAAAAAAGCAAAGATAGCCCTATTGACAATGAGAAAGGAATATCCATAAAGGCAATAGCTTTGGAGAAATATAGTTTTTTTACATTGCAATGTATTTATTTCAAAGGATTTGCATAGATTTACTTTACTAAAATAGCTACTATAAGAAAAGTTCAGGGGGAATATACATTTTTTCCAGATACTTCCATGAGTCTTCAATTGGCTAATAAAACCAGGCACCTGGGTATTGATCATTTAGTAAGAAGATTTCAATCTCCTCTTCATAAGTGGAGCTTATCAAACTCAAGAGCAGAGGCATTAGCTCTGACCGCCAGTGTGAGTACAGTGGGCACTTTAAAAGGATGTGTAAAACAGACTCAACCTCTGTGCTCCAACAAAATTTGTATTTATAGCTTTAGCTTCAAGAAACAGTTTGGTGAAGGCACAGAATAGAAGGGGAAAACACTGGAGAAAATCATGAAATATAAAGACCTGCAAACAGAAATAGAATTATAGCAAAAGAAACAAAATATAGTACCAATGGCAATAGGCACCTTTGATGCAGTCTCAAAACATCTGGAGCACCATTTGACAAAATCACCATCAGTCAATTGCAAAAGGCAGCTTTATTTGGAACAGCTTACATTCTGTGTGGATACCTTTTATTACTGAATAACAACATTTGCCTGTCCCAGATCCTTGGGAAGAACTTGATGGATAAAAATGCAAATCCAGTCTAGATTAGTTTCTGCTGCAGGAAAGATTATATAGCTAAAAGGAACATACAATTAATTTAGTCATATGTATTAATAATTTTGGTTTGAAGTTACAATGGCCTGAGAAACAGTGATTTACAACCAGTTGCTGAAGTTACAACCGCTGCATCAGCCTGCAGACATGTGGTGTCAATTTGGGTGCTTAGCAACTGGCTCGCATTTATAAGGGTTGCAACATCTTGCAATTGCAATTTGTGTCTTTCCCAGCTAGCTTCTGACAAGGAAAGTCAATGGGGGGAGCTGGATTTGCCTAACAACTACAGTAAAAATGGTTCTAAAAACTCAGTGAATGACCTCATCACTTAATAACTAAAATTCCAGTCCCAATTATGGTCATAAATTGAGGACTACCTTTATGGTCTTGTTAATCAGTTACTACTACTATTACCATGTTGGAAGCACCAAAGTGTTTCCATGGTTAAAGGATTTTCCAGTGATATCACCATTACCTGGGGGACGCCCAGTTCGGGGCTCCTTTTGTGTCCCTGGGAAGTTGCCTACCGAAGTAGTACAATGGAGCATGTGACACCCCACCTCATGGCAGTGCAAGCCTGTCAATCTTCAGCACAACATTCTAACCTCATGAGCCACCATGTTTCTTCAGTTAATGGAGTTATTCAGTTAATGGAGTAATAAAGAAGCAGACATATTACTACTGTGTGTTACATGTATATCATTTTAAAGAATAATTAACAGTGCAGTTGGTTTCCTTTGTAATACAAATTTAACCTATATATTATATAATTTCAAATAATTTTAGGTGCCAAAATGCATCTCCAAAATTGGGTTTACTTTATCCATGTATGGGTTTTGCAAGTATACTATTTACTGTAATATTTTTTTGAAATACCCATATATCCCATACATGCTTGTATCCCATACCTAAGCCCAACTTATAGATAAATTGACACACAAATTTTTAATCAAAATACTATGAAAAATGAAAAATCTGTGGTTTTCCTGCAGATAAGGCAATTGTGAAAATTATATGAACATTTTGAGGGTTGGCTTAGCTATAGCACTAGCACTTAGACTTATATACCTCTTAATAGTGCTCTACAGTCTTCTCTAAATGGTTTACAGAGTCAGCATATTTCACCCAATGATCTGAATCCTCATTTTACCGACCTCAGAAGGATGGAAGTCTCAGTCAACCTTGAGTCGGTGAGAATTGAACTGCTGGCAGTCGGCAGAATTAACCTGCAATACTGCGCCATTACAGCTTATCTATGATGGGTTTATCTACTGTATATGTTGTATATACAGTATATATATTATCTACTGTATATACTATAGTTTTATCAGAATTTCAATGAATACTCTGGACCAAAAAGGTTAATAAACCCTGGTGAGCACAAGAGTATGATCTTGGCCTGTGAACCATCTGTGTACTGTACAGAGAAGATGAGGCCCTGGAATAATGGCTGGGGGAGTCTCCAAGAAAAACAAGGAACTTTTTGCAGATTTTTCTGTGCTTGCCACCCATCTTCCTTCAGCACTTAACCTTTGCTTTGCTTTTCTAGTTGGCAGGTTCAGCTGTTATCGCATTTGGACTATGGCTGCGGTTTGGAAATGTTATAAGAGATTTAGCAACAGATGAGGCCTCCCCAGAATATTTTTATATGGGTAAGTTCCATATCAAGTATTACAGTATAAATATAATTTTTCTTCAGTAGCAACAACAATAATCACGCTGGACAAGAAAGCTTTTGCTTCCTGAACACTTTGGGGTATATTTTATAGATTTTTGGCTATTAATCATATATCATTATAGAAATCATCTGTTTTATATAATGCCTGTAAACATAACATCTTTTGGCTATGCTGCACACATGAAAGAAACATACGAAAAAATGAAAATGTTGTTGAAGCACATCCAGTACACCAAGTATAACTAAAATATCTGTGGAGATCTAAAAATGAGGTGTCCTCTTGAATACTTAACAAACAAAACTACTTATATGACCCTACATAAAGTCCCTGCTCCAAATCAAAACTGGGTTATGATCATTAATTCTACCTAAGGCAATGAAATTAATGTGTAGAGATTTTCACCACTAACAGAGAATCACAGAGGTGAAAGATAGCTTTTAAAATGTTAAATTCAGTCCTCTTCTCAGTGCAGGAATTCAGATTAAAATCTCTATGAGAACTCAAGTCATCACCTTCCTGGTAATAGGTTTCATTGTTGAATTGCTTTGAATCCATCTTCCTGTAATTTACATCCATTATTCCATATCCCATCCTTTGGGATAATAGAGAAAAAATCTTCACCTTCTTCAAGATGACACTTTTGTCAGGATTTTAAAAATTCTATCGTATTCTTCTCTTCCCTGTTTTTATCAGAACTTTCATAGGACTTAATTTCTAGTCTGTTGATTATTATTATTATTTTTTAATTCACATTTATATGCCACCCTTCTCCGGAGCCTCAGGGCGGCTTACAATCTCTGGAGCACCATCCA
>AZIM01004308.1:115356-126431 GCA_000516915.1 Ophiophagus hannah | reverse complement strand
AATAAATAAATAAATAAATAAATAGATAAATAAATAAATAAATAAATAAATAGTGGAAGATTGGCACCAGTATTTATGTGGTCTGGGGTTCTTAAGGAGCTATGCTCTTTATTTTGTTGATGTAACTATATTAAGATTTTAATAAAGATAAAAAGGCAACTAATATCTAGAATAAAGAAAAGAAAAAATGCAAGAAAAAGTAGAAAACCCAAAATGTAAAAAACAAGAAAGAAAATATATATAAAATCACTTTCCATTTACTTTACTGATGTTAAAAGTATAAAGTTATCTCTTACTCTATGGTTTATTTAATTAATTTGAGAATTTATTTATTTATTTAGATCATTTATATGGCTGCCCACTCACTTTCTGTGACTCTAGGTGGCTTACAAAAAATAAAAACAATATACAAAGAGTAAAAACAGTAACCCCCATCCCCCTTGATGACAACAAACAATCAAAAAAGCTACTTGATGGGCTCCATCTCACTCTGGATTTCCCAGGCCCTTTGGCAAAACCAGGTCTTGTATTTCTTCAGGAAAGAGGACCCATAGCATTCCCTGCCTCCCCACTCTGGTGAGTCAGGTGGATGTAACTGGGAACAGACAGTCCTTCAGATAACCTGGTCCCAAGCCATGTAGGGCTTTAAAAGTGACAACCAACACCAGAGTTACAAAATGACTTTCACTTTTTCTATCTATATTTTTCAAATCATCAAAACCATAGGTCATAAATTCATTTTTTTTTCTGTTCATGTAAGTCTATAAGGGATTTCCAGTCAACAATAAACTTTGATAATTCTCTGTTCTCTGATTGAAGATGTCAATTTGGCCATCTCAGCAAGTTCCATCATCTTCATCATCCATTCCTCCAATGTGGGTAATTTCAAGTGTTTCCAACTTTGTCCATACAATAACCTCAATGCAGTTATTATGTATCAAAACAAAATGCCATGACTTTTTAAAAATATTTATTGATCAGTCCCAAAAAGACTGATTTAATTGTATATTAGTTTTTCAAATCTTCTGATTTAATATGTATTTAATACATTAGTATGTATTTAAATCTAACATCTTACATTTTTTTTTCACATTGTTCACATTCCAACATAAATTTGAAGTACCTTTATGCATTTTAGCAGTTTCTCCTCTTTCTCTGCCTGTTCGTTCTGTANCAGCTGGCCAAAGGGGCGGCTGCTGGAGGCAACTCTTTTTCGGTCTCCAGGCACCTCTTCCGGCACAGAAAGCCTCCTCCAACCAGCTGGCTGATCTCCTCCTCCTCGACCATACAGAACAAACAGGCAGAAAAAGAGGACACCAGCCAGCCGATTCAGGGAGGCTTCTTGAGCTGCAAAAGAGGCGGCTACTGATCTCCGGCTTTGCTCTGCTTCTCCAACGGACCAGCGCCACTCTGTTCTATATGTCGGCTGCTCGGACTTGCTGGGCCCAACACATAGAACAGGGCATGCTTGTTTCGGTGCAGCCGCTGCACTGCAGCCACACTGAAAAAAGCACTCAGCAGCTGCAGGCATCTCACGACAAGGGGGGCGAAAAGCCCTGTGACATGTGGCCACCTGCTGGCTGGCCGGGCNAAAGCATGCTCTGGGAGGGCGGGCAGGCGGACAGATGTCCCGGACTGCTGCACATGCACACTGCATGTGTATCAGCTGCACATGCAATGCGCATGTGAAGCAGCCCTGGGACACCTGCCCGAGCTGCGCCACAGCCGCCATGTGGTAGAGAAAGCTAGGAGAGCGACCGGGACAAGTGGGCGACCAGGTCAGGGGCATGGCCAGCCAGGGGTCACCACCGGTTTGGCGACCCATGCCAAATCACCAGTACCGGTTTGCCCAAACCGGTGCGAACAGGTTGAATGCTACCTCTGCTTCTCTCCATCGAAAAAAAGGAATGCAACTTGTTTTTTAGTATGTCAAATATTCTAGAATGTCCAACACAGTTCTAACATTATACTTGGTCTTTTAGCTGAAAACACAGTTAACAATATGGCTAAAAGCCCACAGTGACCTTCATGAATAAGTTCCTGAAAAATTATTTTGAATCTGTCATCTACAATTGTTGTGGAAAACGTATTATCATTATTCAGTAATGATATTGATGTGTAATTTCTTATTAAAGGCAAATAATATCGGTCTTTAGACATGAGTACTATATTAGCCTCTTTCAAAGTTCCTGTAAAATAGAATTCCTATTTTGTAGAGGTTATAAAAAAAATTTATATTAAAAACCTGATAATCCATCTGCTCCAGCCACCTTTCTTGGTTAAATCTTTTTAATAGCTTCAAAAACTTCACTTATTGTTATAGATCCATTCATAACTTGTCTTTGTTTCTCTGTAATCCTTGGTAGATTTTGTTTTTGTAAATATTCATCTATTTTCTTTTAAGAAATATCATGTCCTTTATAGTGATAAAACTTCATGTCCTGATAATAATGATGAAACGTTTTTGCATAACCCTATTATCTGTTAGTACAGTACTTCTCCCTTGAAGTTTCAATATAATTTTCTTTTTCCTTTCTTAACTTCTACAGCAACCGGTTTCGTCATTTATTTGCAAATTCAATTTTTTTGCTTTACATACCTCATTGTTATTTCCATTTCTCTTACTGTTAACATCAATGTGTATAAAAGTTTAATTTGATAAGAGATACTTATTTTCTCTGCAAATTTCTTTAATTCTTTTTTCTTTTTATCTCATCCAAAATAGCCCGTCTTCTCTTGCCTCTTCTTTTTGAGTTTAGTTTTTGTTGTATAAAGTAACCTTTCATCTAAACTTTGCTTGTATCCCAAACCATTATTGAATCATTGCCTTGCTTATTTCTGTAATGTTTCATTTAATTTCCTCTAAAAGAATTGAATTTCTTTTTGTAAACCAAACTCACAGGATTATAATCAGATAATTTTCTTTTCTCTTTTACGGAAGTCTGATAGGAATATTGTTTAGGACAATTATTTCTGTATTATCAGTCTTCAATCTTGTATTAATACACTGTTGCAGAATTTGATCCTTTGTCTTCTTCCTGTCAATTACTCAATTCTTTCTCCAATCATCTGTCTATAACTGTTGTCTTACTCTCCAAACTTTCTACTCTATTATTAACTTAGTTTAGTCTAGGATACTCACTGTTTCCTAGTTGAAACTATAGTGGAGTCTTCACTTGGTTTGTGTGCTACGGTGATGCCATGTGGTTGTAATAGTCTGGTGGTTGTTTTTGAAATGTTTTCAATATATAGCAGTATTATCTTTTTGACAGCTTGGGTTGGCTGTGCTTTGAGGGGTTGAGTGGTCAGGCACTTTTTGATAAAGTTGTGTGGTTATCCATTTTGTTGAAAGATGTATATTGCATTAAACAACAAACAAAACCAAAACATTTGATAATTCTTGAATAGAAACAATCTTCTTCCTAGCCTCCTTAACATATCTTACCTCCTCTGTTGGTTTTATTTGAGAAGAATGCTCACCATTCTCTGTCACCTTATTATTTCTTGTTGCCAAATTTGCTCTGGGTAAAACCTTAGGTAGGGAGTGGCTACCCTTTCTTTTCTGAGGCTTTTCTGCTGCTGTTTGTTTTAGAAAAACCTTAATGGGACAGCTTATGCTTTTAGGATATGAAGTCATGTCTGCCCTCAACGCTAGCAGATTTCCTCCTTGGAAGTAGGTGCCTACTCAAAAGTGTAGCTAAAATAAGAGCAAGTTTCATCTTGTTTCATCCAGGCTCACTGCAGCTTTCCTTCTCTTGTGAAGTTAAAATTATATTCTGTGCTTTACTACTTTTGATTAAACCCTGCTTATTGACTTTGCAAACTGTGAAAGCCAAATGAAATCCAATACTAAGGGGAAGAAACTAGAATTGGCTTTTCTAAGAAGTCAAGAAGTTACACATAAAATCAGCAGGGGAGGAGAGGAAACAACTCTCTTGCTACCCAGATTGTGAATTATATCAATTCTGTGATAAGAAATTACAAAGGAAAGGGAACATTGCTATAAGAAAGGAGCATATAAAAATGGAGTACAGGAGAATGAAATCTGACAGAACATTTGAACATACAACACTAAGTCATATGCTATGACTTGCTAGGCTAAGCAAGAAAAACCAGTATCGACCTCTAGGGAAACTCTCAGCATTTTTAGCTGCCACCTACAATGTAGTGATGGCATTTTGAAAGGAGGAAATGAATCCACCAGTAAACAGATCTTTTTCAACCAATGTGCCTCTACTTCAGGAAAAAAACCACATGTTTGTCTCCCTCCTTTTGCCTTTTCATAAAAGTAGAGGGTTCCTCACTCACCTCCCTATAGACTGCAAATTGGAGCAAGTGGCATCAATAAACAGTCAATCTGGGTTTATTCTGCATTATGTACAGCTTGGGAACTCATTGGCATGTGATGTGGCAAGATTTAGCACAATATGTAAATCTGGTAATAAATATTATTTACTTTCAGATCTCCCACTGTCATACTTGTTTTACATTTAATCAGCTTTAAGGTTTTGAAGGTAATTCCTGCAGACATATGCTTAAATTAGTAGCTTTCTAGTTTAGGTAATAAGGAACAAATCTAATATTTCATAACAGGAGTGTTTTGAAAAGAAACAAGGTATTTGGTTGGGACCTAAGTTTCATTTGAGATTTAACCCACACTCTGTAAGTTGGGAAATCATGAGTCCTAGGTTGGCCAACTGGGTGATTGTGGGCTACTCACTTTCTCTCAGTCCAAGGAAAGAGGCAACATCTCTTCTAAATAATCTTACCAAGCAAACTGCAGGGACTTGTCTAGGCAGTCTCTGAGAATCGATTAAATGGGTGGGAGGGAGAAATGATGTCATTTCAAACAAATGTATGTAACATGCTGTTTGGGTCACAGTCCCTACTTGAAAAGATGGATTGAGTTGTTCTGATCTGTGATGAATAAAGAGATGAAACACTGCTAAGGTTGTCCCAGTCTGCCCTCCTTCTTTTCCACAATGAAAGAACTACGTAAAAATTAATTAATCATTTAAAGCTACTACTACGAGGTGACTTTACAATGCAGAAATTTCCTTATGGATTTTGTGTGCTGCAAAAAACTAGAGCTTTACTAGATAACAGCATAGAGATATAAAAAGTTCTCAATGGTTCTCTGCAGTCCATCTCTTTTTTTAATAGAACAAATCTGGCTGCCGTAGAACTGGCTAGGTAGAGAAATCAGATACTTTCATCCCTACCAAGTCACTTCAACTAGGACACATGCTAGAGTCCTATACTCCAAATCTTTAATTATATTAGAGACATTTTAGTAGGCATAGAGAAGTTTTGATATAATATGTGTACAATATTTTTCTACAATTGTGATCTGATCCTGTAAAATGCTTTCAAATCCTGCTGCAATTAAATAAGTACACAAATCTAGATAATCCTTTTCTCCAATTCACTGGCAAAATTGTGAGGGGCATGAGAAAAGAAATATAATTATCTTGCTTCTAATTATCTTGAGCCATTAAGTCTCTGGATTCTCTTTCATAATGAGGGATCATTTTGAATCTTAATCTTAATTTCTCTTTTAATATCTGCTTCTGGTATGCAATTGCATCTGTGGGAGCTGTTTGTGCTCCAAAAACCTATTTAGAATTCTTGGCAATAAAACTTGGAAAAGTATCCACTACAAAGAAAATATTTGCTGAAACCAATAGTTTAAGATACTAGTATCAGTTCTTTCTTGGTATGCTACTAGCAAACCTCAGCTTCATTGCATTGCCATGATAAAACATGAGCATGCAAAAACTCAGGAGGGAGTTATAGTTCTATCGCTCTTGCTGCCTGAGACATTCCAGTGTCAGAACTTCAAACATAAAGAAAGCAATATACCTCTTGTCTGTGTAGCAAAAATGAACCTATTGTGTTCAAGTCTCAAACCTCTGGGGATTTTGATCTTTTTCGTTATGTGTTTTGGGCAGGAGAAAGATAGATTTTTTTAAAGCTGTGAGCTTTCCAAGTCTGGATGCTATTATTAAATAGCCTTTCACTGGGTGACTTGGAGCAATTTATTTTCTATCCAATTTGGCCTTTTGTTACTATTGTTCAGTCGCTAAGTTGTGTCCATCTCATGGACCACAGCACACTAAAGCTTCCTATCTCCCAGAGTTTACCCAAATTCATGTTCATTATGTCAATGACACTATCTACTAAGCCCCTTCTCCTTTTATCTTCAATCTTCCCCAACATCAGGGTCTTTTCCAGTGAGTCCTCTCTTCTCATTTGGTGGCCAAAGTGTTTGAGCTTCAGCTTCAGTATTTGTCCTTCCAAAGAACAATCAGGGTTGATTTCTTTAGGATTGACTGATTTGATCTTCTTGCAGTCCAAGGGACTCTTAAGAGTCTTTTCCAGAACCACAATTCAAAAGCATCAATACTTCAGTGCAATTTTACCTTACAGACTGGCTATTAGAATAGTAGTAGATAACTCTGCAGAGTTGGGACCTACATGCATACCCATAATTATGTTTTGAATAACATATTATTTATGGTGTTCCAGATGTCTAATTCTGGAAAGTTTTTGTTTCACAATTTGAATAGCTGGTCTAACAAGAAAAGTGAAGTTCTGCAGCCCCCTGGAACTTTTTAAATGTGGAGACTTTTTCCATGTGCATCATTTTCAGAGCGAGGGCCATTGTGGGGACAGTGACATATTGATGTCATTAGAGAAACTAAGATGGGATTTGAGACCCTTTTTGGTTTGTGGGTTCAGGACTTGTGGTTTGTGCCTTAAATTATCATTCTTTACTCAATCCAAAAACTGGCTGGAAAATGTATCTTTATTATTTAATGGTTTATGCTGAAAACTCTGAAGACAGCAGGTACTGAAATAATAATAATAGTAACTGATGATGACAATGACGAGTTGGAGGCCACAAGAAGTCAGTAGCTTGCAATGCCCATCTCTGAGCAACTTGTCTCCAACATTTCCAAATTGTCTCCAAATTACAAAGACAAATGGTTCCTTTCATGTTCCAAATTATTTTCTATTGATGGAACATAAGAACACTGGAAGTGTTGATGTTGGTGTTTGTCTCCAAGCATCTATAAAGGTGCTACAATAAATATTGTATGTCTTATGATTTCTTCGCCTTTCTTTTCTTTGTTTTAAATCAGCTTGTATATAAACCAACCAGAGAGCTGCAGTTACTAGCTTTGCAAGGAAGGACTTACATCATTAGACATGGTGTAATTGGTGCTGTGGGATTTAAGTAAATTAGATATCAGCTGCATAAACAAGGAAACTTCCTCTGAGGTTAATTATGTGTGGAAACACTAGCTGAAAGTTTGCATGTCACCTTAGAGACAAGGCTCTGAAGCAGAGAAGAAACAAAGAAAGCCCAGCTTTTCTGCCTGTAAAATAGTAGTTCATGTCACCAACAATGCTACACACTCTGCGCAGCTGCAGAGTCCTCTCCAACCATCCCATAAGCAGTGCAGTGAGATGGAATTCTGCATTCACCACTTGAGACAAAGACAGTCTTCATCTTCAATCGTCATACAAAGTACTCTTTTTCTTTCTTGCTAGATGTTTAGCCTTGTTGCAAGGCAACTGATGTCTCTGCCATACTCAGATGGGACTCTCTTATTGCTAAGAGCAAATCAAAAGGGAAAAAGCTTTGACCTCAAGTAAGAAGAAATAAAGCCAACCCTCCCCCCCCCTTTTTGGCAATTTTTGAGAAAAAAAATAGAGCTGAGATGGTCATGTCATGAGGCAACTTTATTTGACTGCAGAGGCTCTTCTAAGGATGTTATCACACAGAGGGTATGCATCTTCACCATAGCTACCTACTTAGAGACATTCATCTCTTGAATAGAATGAAAGGAGCCACAAATATTCAAGCAAGATTTAACCAGGACAAAAAAAATGAGGAAATGGGCAAATGAAAAATTAAATTTAATTCTATTTAGATTAAATTAAAATCTGAATATAATTAAACTTATTAAATACAGATCATGTTATTCTCGTGCATCAAATAATTTTTATTGATTGTATACCTTTGCCTTAATGACAGTGGCCACAGAGCAGAGGTAGCTGCTCAAGAAAATTGTTTCTAGCTCATTAAATCTATGAAACATTGAACAGAAAGTTTAGCAATTAATTGCTCAATGGCCTGTGTTGTTCTCCTTGTTCAGGGCAGCCCCTGCAAACCTCTTGGCCTTACCTTGGTTTCCCTACAGTTGGGGGTTCTTTTCTTCCCTTGAATGACGTTTTAATGCAGGATAGCCTGCTCTGTCCACTCTGTCCACTCAGAGTTTTAGTTATCAGGCTGACATTCAGTGGTGGAGTTGTTGGCATTTCATTGGTACAAAACACTAAGCCAAACTGTCCTCTTTAGGTAAAGCTTTCTCTTAAGGCTTGCTAACAGGAAGCAATAGGAATCTCATTCACCCCATTCTCTCCTTGAAGAAAAGACACATAAGAAATTAGGAAGAATCGGGGACATTAGATTAGATTAGATTAACAGAGTTGNNNGGGACCTTGTAGGCCATCTAGTCCAACCCTACACCCAAGCAGGAGACCCTACACCATTTCTGACAAGTGGCATGCAGTGGTCTGATGCTCTATGGAGGGCTGCTTCCAGAAAATGGAAAAAAATGGCAAATTAGCACTCTTGAACAGGTTTGACCCTGCCTTGCAAAGTTCTAATAGAGCCTGGTACTGAGTTGAATCCCTCCTTCCATTCATGGTGACATCATCTGGAAAATATGAATGAGAGAAATTACTCAAACAAGATAAAGTCATTTTGGACCCATACATTTTGTTTTTATCATTCACAGTGTGTTTAAACCACAGATGGTGAGCTGTATTCTAAGAGGCCACAATGAAGGGCCGAGGAGCAAGATTGTTCAAGCTGAACCTCTCTTCCATATAAGGAGTGCTATGCTCCATAGCTGGCTTTCAAGAATTAATTGGATTTAAATGAAATTGCTGATAAGGGAGTCATCTTGGGCTCCCTGGTTTACAGCATGCAAAAGGCAGAGTATATTTTAAAATACATTCTTTGTGAGAGCGACTATTATAACGCCTGCACAAAAATACCTGTTATCTTCATTAATAGCTCCCATGATCCTTGACCAAGATTCATCATATTTTAAACAACTAAATATTATTTTTTAAAAATCTGGTCAAATTATTCAATCAAATTATTCATATATCATGGTTTTGTCTCTGGTAATTAGAGAGAGCATGTGATTAAAAAGTTTGTGCCATTGATTCTACAGAATAATTAGGAGGAAAAGAGGATAAGAGGTAAAAACATCTTGAAAAATGGTGCATTCTGTAAAGATCAGAACTTTCTGGATAATAACAAGGTATACATATACCAAGGATATCTAATAGAGTAAGCATATGCTTTAAGGTGACTTCAAAACTCAGGTTACAAGCATTTAGTTAATAAAGATCTCTACATTACATTTTCAGAGTAATTTTATTTAATTTATGCATAATGTAAGTAGATAGAAAACTTATTTTGAAGGATCAAAATAAATTCTCTGTGTTACAGCAACAGGTTTAGTCCTTGAAAGAATGACATAATTTTAACAAATTCATTTATAATTTTTAAAAAATCATGAAAACAACCTCTTAAAGAGCTAGTAAATTGCGCCCTCTTGTGGAACAATGGAGCCTTGCATCTATTTCACCTCCAACCACAAAAGGTATTTTCAGATTAATCACCCACCTTTCAATCTGTATACTCCCAAATCAGCTCAGTCATCATATTTCCATTCAATGTGATTAACAGGAGGAAAATACCGCAAGACCCTTTTGAACAAGTAAGTGCAGTGATATTTAGCATAATTGCAAACTGAAAGTTGAACTTATCTCTTAGAAATTTGATTAGTGAAGACATGGTTTATCATTTACTTAACAGCAGCATTTTTTCACAAAGTTATGTGATTTTGAATTTCCTAAATCAAGTTGCTGAACCAGAGGTGGAATTCAGCAGGTTCTGACCAGTTCTGAAGAACTGGTAGTGGAAATTTTGAGTAATTCAGAGAACCGGTAAATACCACCTCTGGCTGGAGATTTTACAGTATCCTTCTCCTCCACGCCCACCAAGCCACACCCACAGAAGTGGTAGTAAAAAAATTTGAATCCCACCACTGTGCTGAACCATTTGATTCCTAAAATTGTGGATGAAGATGTTCATTTCAAATGAGTTAATTATTAATCATTATTCATTTCCAAGACCATAAGTTGTATTCTTGTAAGTCCTTAATGCTTGCTTTACTTTTATGCTTCAGAAATATTTAGTACTAAGATGTTGCTTATTAGGAAAAGTGTTTGGGGCCTATCCATTAACTCACTTTGATTATTCAGAACATATCTAGAGGGAACCACATGCTCTATTCAAAATAATTTTGCTAACTTTTTATTACAAGACAGATTTTGAGCCTTTATCTAATTTATATAGTCTCTGAATTATCTTGAATATTTCACTTTTTATCTTTTTTTCTTCACAACTTGTCATATTTTTTCTCTCTAAAGAGTGATTAATTAATTTATTACTGCCCTTCTCACAAATAAGTTCTGGGTGGTGTACAACAATACAATAAATTGGCAAGAACTAACTATGGGGACACATTGCAGAATTAAAAATGTTTTAATTAATTTCACAAAGAAGACTTCACTTCCTTTCTAAATGGCAGAATACTGACGTTTGTTCCTATTTGTAGGTTGAACTAAAATATTTGTAAAAACATTCCTGAACATTTTCTTCACCAGTTTTGTTTTCTTAAAATTCTGCACTATGTTTTTATTCTATTTTTGAGAAAATATATTTGAATAGTCTAAAGAACAATCTTTGGTAAAAGAAGCTGGAGGAAAAAATTAAGATATATAGTTCTACTCAAGTGACAGCAATAAATAAATTGTAAAGATGGAAGCCAGAACTATGAAAATAATTCAGTGGGTTGTTCTTAGCTATATTTTATATATTACTCAGCAGGAATTTGAAGCAGATGTATTTTCTTCATAGCCATATTTTGTTGAGTTATTATTTATTATTATTATTTGACTTGTATGCCGCCCCATCTCCCGAA
>AZIM01004308.1:30159-40550 GCA_000516915.1 Ophiophagus hannah | reverse complement strand
TTGGCTAAAATTAAAATAAATAATAAAGCCAAAAAATTTAGAGATAANNNNTAGGGATTCTATAAGGGGGATACCACATGGAACATATATTGGTGTTTAATNNAAAACTTGTAGGGAAATATTTTAGGAATGTGTAATTATATATATATATGAATATTAACTGTATATAAAATGTGTTGTTATGAACCCTTTTCTTTTTTGGAGAATCAAAACAAGGGAATGGAAATGAATTTTTTAAAAAGGATATGATTATCAATGATTATAAGTAAAGTGAAGATAAAATGAAAGATATTAAGAAGGTTATTTTAGTGACTTATTGGAGGGAATATATACAGTTGAATATATATACAATTGATTATTTAATGGATATTATAATTGTATAATGAGAATATTCTATTATGATTAAAGTAGGGGAATGGGAAATACCATGTGGATCCTAAATATATTGGTTTTATCTATATTTTAACTCTTTTTAGATTGTTCATTATATATTGGCTTAGAGAAAACTAAGGATAATAATGATGTGTAATGTAAAATAAAATAGGTGGTAAGCTGAANAAATGGAAATAATAGGGGATAAAGATTTGAAAACTTATGTATGGATGAAATGATATTGATATTGAATTAATGAATTGAAATATGAAATGTAAATTTATTTAAAGATGAGTGAAATGGATAATGATATGTTAATATTATATAAGATTAATGAAAATGAAAATATGACTATGTACAAGTGTTATAACCTGGAAATATGTTGCTCACATGAAAAGATGCATAAAATTTAAAAAATAAAAAACTTTTGGGAAAAAAAACTGTAGGTGTGAGAAGAATGAATTTATTCTTGCCCTCATTATTACAACTTTGAGGCTATTTAGTGTTTCAATTAAAGTTTAAAACTACAATGTCGTAGTTATGGCCATGAGTCTATAGGGATGGAAGAGAGACAAAGATCTAAGCTAAAGTTGTTTGCTGTTGTGGGCTTAAAGTGGCATTCATTGTTTCTTTCCCTGGGATAAGTGTCATTACATCCCCTATATATCATTTTGCATGAATTTCAGCTCCCTCCTTTTCCCAAACTGTTAGGATTTTGCTTCTAAAGTTAGTTCTAAAGATGAGATATAATACTTCTTCTCTCAACCCATATCAATCTTTTACATCTTATTTCCTGAGAGCATTCTGAAGACAAATCAACATTACCAAATAATCAACCTGTAAATAACTCATAAACACAAACCATACAATGAAATGCTGTATACAATTATACCAATGCAGTTCTATAAAATACCAAAAACATCAATTCTCACCTCCTTGAGAAGTCTTTTTTCATTTGTCTTAGACATCTCAATTTCATTTTTATAGTTGTCACTTGTTTCTTTATGTAACCTATTTGTGTTTTCCAACTCTAACTGTAAATTGTTCACCTTTGAAAAACAAAAATGAAAACTACTTTATTCCTATTCATAATAACTAAGGGATATGTCCAAACAACATCATTTACTTCCTATCAATTTTTTGTACATTTCTATAATATGAATTCTGCTTCTGCATTTTCCTTGCAATGAATCACATTTCTAATTGTTTAAGTTTTCTAGATTTTTGCAACCCAAATATGTTAATCCTAACTATTTCCAAATGCAATCCCAGAATAGTTGAGGAATTGAAATGGACATGAAATCAATGGAAACAAAAGTGAATTTAATGAAATTTTCAAATGTGCCTACTTTAAAAAATATTAAGAATTACTTCAGACCTCACTAAAGGTCAACTAGTCTCTGCTTTTCAGTTAAGCATTTCCACTTTTTCAGGTTGTTTTAAGAAATTAATTCTGTAATATTAATGTGACTTTCAAGTAACAACGCCTTTTTAGAATCTCTCATGGAAACCTTAAAAAGAGGAGCTGTTTTAATTAATAGTAGAAAAGCATTATCCTCGAGTGACATTCAAATACTTCTGAATCAATTTTGAAAAATATATGCCCAAATAGGCATATTTGACACTCCTTATTATACCAAAACTAATGTCAGCAGAATTGTATTCGGTTGGAGAATTGAACCCAAATAATTCTTATTTTCAGATGTCTTATTTCAGCTTTTATTCCTTTAGTCTATTATACTCTTCTAACTGTGTATCCTTCAGATGGCCATAGTATTAAAAAGTAATTCATAAATGCTTTTGTTAAATGCTCTCTGTGTCATACCTTACAGATCTAATTCCTCAAATTTGTATTACTTCTTATAATTTTGTTACTGATGCAAAAAATAAACATGCCTACCTTTCCTTCAGTAATACTCAGTTGCTTGCTTTCTGATCCAAGTTTCTTTTTCAAGCTTTTATTCTAATAACAATTCTTAATGAAGACTTTATTTGCTTATTTAATTATATACCAACATTTATGCAATTATAGCTATAATGTACATTTCCTCAACTCAAATAAGTATTTTCAAGTCTGCCCAACATCATGTGAGCCCATGAAAAGGTGTAGCTCCTTTAAGAAGCAATCACAAGGAGATACTCATGCTGCACCCTTGTTGTATTCAGATCCTATTATTCAATTATGTTTATATAAATCTTTTGGTTGATATTATAGAATCCAGATAAAATCTAGATCAAACATGTTGTCATTGCATTGCATTATCATTATATACCATCATTTTCCCTACAAGAGGAATAATTGAAAGTGTAAAGAGAAAAAAACCATTATTGCACACATATATAGCACACACATTTTACAGATATTTTATACAAATATCACTCTACTTTATTCCCACTTCTATTTTGTTTCTAAAAGGGGAATGGGCCTTTTTAGTGACCATATAAAGCCAGAATTTATTCTAGCACATTACAGAGTGAATTTTAAGCTACTTGTGTAAACTGAAGTAATATTTTGAATTACCATATTCCACTGACAATTTAACAGGACAAATCTGAATGAAAAATTTAATAGATACCATATATGCTATGTTTTATGCATGAAATATATCAGTACTTACTTCTTGTTGTAGTACTTCAATATTCTTGATTTTCATTTCAATCTGCTTCTTTAAACTATTAACCTAAATAGCACAATAATACATATTTCAAACATTAATAGTATATCACATAATTATTCTAGATGTAATCCTATTGTTTGGAAAGCTGATTTGAAATATTTCTTCTGATTATGATGTATTCAAAACTTGCTATGACTGCAGCTCTGAAAATTGTTTTATCTTCAGTATAAAAACCAAACCATTTGTTGAGATTAAGTGCAGTTTAAACATATACACAAATACTTATCTGAAATAAAGGAAGATATATGAGTTATAGATGCATACTCACTTATTACTTTTGATTACAAGTATTAAATGCATAGAAAAACAAAAGTTGCAATAAACATTTTCAGTGATTAGAATTAATAATACATTTCTATTTGATAGAAAGATTGTTTCTGAGTCCTGAAGCACTTCAAAAAATGGATAAATATCAAAGTTCCTATAAAGCCTGATAGGTAGATTTTTACATGTTCATACCTTGTTTTCTAATGTTTTCAGTTGTTTTTCCTTTTTTGACATTTCATTTTCAATATTTCTAACCTAGAAATATATTATAAATATTGACAAATATATTATACAATTCATTACTAATTTAATTAAATTCTATTTTAAAATTATGAGAATTTTTTTAACATAGGGAAGTATTTCTTTTTTCATTTCCTGATGGCATTTGAGGATCTAATACATTAATTGTTGCATAAACATTTTCTGCCCATTTGATTTATGAAACCTTAAGTACCAATAATATTTTTGGTAGTCTCTAAACTATTATGCTTTTTTAAAATAAAGTGTAATTAAAGTTCCACATTTGTAATAAACCCTTCTGAATTAAACAAATATAAATATCTACATGACAAATTCAAAATATATTAATTATCCATGCTGTTTCTCAGAAGCTGCACCAAACATAACTGAATATAGAACCAATCATTTCAATGGGTTTTTGTTGTACTGATCATTAATCTTTGTATTCAGACCATATTCTTATATCATTTATAGAGTCTTGACCCCATTGCTACATGTTTTTTCATGCATACCTTTTAATATACCGTTCCAATTATACCAGATTATTTTTACAATTTTCATGATATATTCCCAATTCACATCAATATAATAAAGGGACTTAGGACTTGAGACTTGCTTTTCTGCACAGCCAGTTTTCATTTTTAGACAAACATTTATTCCTTGCAAAACATATATTACATGCTACTTCTTATCATAATTTGCATATATTAACATTTGTATGTTAATCAGTGTGAATTCATACATTTTCTTCATTTTCATCAACTTTGTTTTTTGCTTCTTCATCCTTCTGTTTTAATTTCTCTGTTACTTCCTCTAATTCATTGCTATATAACAAAAATTAATAAATGCAATTACTTCCATTTACCTGTAAAATATTTACAATAAAGACATTGCTAAATTCATGTAGGAATTGAAATCCATACATATCCAATAATATTAGATTATGATCTAATGTGTAATCATGCTTGCACATATCTGTATTGAATAACTACCTTTTGTAATCTGCCCCTTATTTATTGCATGTTTGAAGTGAACAACTACTTTTATCTATTAGAGATGCCAGTGAACTGTTTAGGATATTTGCCAAAAAGATGCACTGCTATATACAAATTGTGAAGATCTGTCCTAATGAAAATTAGCATTATATGGAGCAAACATCCACCAAGACATATTTACTTCCAAATAAGCTGTAACAGAGAAAAAATTTCTGATTTAAATGGTTAATCAAATAAAATACAATCTTCGGGAAAGTAACATTTGGTTCAATACTCCCAATAAAGTCCTGGAACAGCTTTTGGCAAGGGAATGATAAAGCATCCCATATTTTGTGTCTGATATCTGGTGATATAATATTAGTAAAACTAGAGTGAGAAAAGACCATCATCTGTAATGGTGTAGAGTTCCAGAAATTATCTGGCATTTTTGGATTTGGCTTAGTCTAGGATGGTTACAGTTTCCTAGTTGTAACTATGGTTAAGTCTGTCCATGTGTTGTGAAATTAAGGCAAATTGACTCTTCTCTACCTACTTCACTATGCCACATATGTGTGTGTGTATATTATGCACTTTCAATACAGAGAAATCTGAACCATCAGGAATATGTTTTTTCTTTATTAATCTATGTAACAAATGGTATGTATTTGAATAATGTCATCTTTAGCTTGGGAACCACTGGTTCCCAACTTAATACTCATACAACTAACCTATATAAAATTGATATGTCACTCCAATATATATAACATAAGACTGCAACATCTATCCTGTTTTGTATTGGGCAATAAAATATGTTTTACTTCTAAAGTTTTACATACACACACACACCCATCCATCCATGAATTTATGTTAGCAAAGGGCATCAGTATGTAAGAATAGAACTATGAAATTAGAATCTATTCTCAAAAAGAACAACTTCATGTAGTAACTTGAAATTTAAATTTTAATGAAGATACCACAGTAAACTTACCTTACTTTACCTTACCTTAATAGGAGGTTAGCTTGTTTTAAAATGTCAATTTGATTTTTGGCTTCTTCATTTGTATTTTTAACATTCTGAACAAAAAGACAAGAAAAAAAATGTAGAAAATGCAAAACTGGTATAAATTAAGTATGTATATTATAAATATTGAATGGTCACTTATAGAACTTTCATGATCCAGTTTAATGTAGTGATTAAAGCATCAGACTAGAACCTGGGAGACCATGAATTTTACTTCTGCCTTGGGCACAAAACCAGATAGGTGACCTTGAGCCAATTACTTTCTCTCAGCCCTAGGAAGGAAGCAATGACAAACCACTTCTGAAAAACCTTGCAAGAAAACTGTACGAACTTGTCCAGGCAGTCTCCAAGAATTGACTGAATGGAAGAAAAAGAAATAGAATGTTTACTCAAAGTGGCTTTCAGCCTTTTTTTTAAAAAGTCATTTAAGTTCCATTCTTATGCATATTTACAGAACAGTGAAGGCATAGTAAGATGCACTGGAAGCACACAACTATAATTTAGTTTTGAAATTAAAAACAATTACTGGCACAAAAACAATCTATATGGAGACAGTTTAGTTTAAAAAAATATAGTCAGGAACTTGCCTTAATATTATCTTTACATTTTTGAAGTTCATCATCCACCATCTTTTTCTCTGTCATAATTTGTTCTTTCTCAAATAAAATTTTGTTCCACTCTGTATTTAACTCTTTATTCTTTAGACTGTTAAAATAATAATACTAGAAACGATTATTTATATTTTCATTTTTTAAAAAAACACCTACTCTATAACATTATGTGACAAGATGTACCAACCAGAACTAATGTTAATATAAGACCAGCTAAGGAACTTTGATCCCAATAGCAATTTAATGGCACTTAGCATAAAAACCACTACAAATAAATTGACAAGTTTCATACTAAGACCATATCTACAGTATATGTACTTCTGAAAAAAATATTCATCAAATAATACCATTTTAAAAATGTATGCGTAATAATAGTAGTACATTTTATTATAGTCACTGATCAATTTAGAAACAAAAAGCATACACTTCTGAGATTGCAAATAAAACCACTGTAAAACTGATATTGTCAGTGTATGGCATACTTTACAAATCACACACAAAAAATTGACCTTGGACATGTTCAGTGAAATAAAATCACAAATCAAACAGTAGCAATTCTAAGTACACTGGATCTGGATGATCTCAAAATATATCTAGAGTAAAAGTTATCAGCTGCAACCAAACATTTATAATAAGGGCAATGTAAAAAGAGTGAATTAATATTTCAGGAACCCTTCACTATAAGGACAAAGTCTTTCTTTAGATAAGAAACTCACAATTTCCCTTCAACAACAGCTTGGTGGAAGGGCATAAATGTTGTCAGGGTTTAGGGCTCTTCTGAAATTTTAAAACCTTAAAGAGTCATTTTACAAAAACAAATTAAATATTGCATCTATCTGAGATTGGAAAATTTGGACCTTTATAAAAGGGCAATTTCTGCAATTACCATTTAACTCTGTTTCCTGCCCCTCCCCCCCAAAATACTCCTAATTACCCTAGTTCTTAGCCATTTTGAATATCTTTATTTGCACAAATATATAAAGTATAATAACAATAACAACTACAAAATAGAATGTAAAGGAATCTAGTGCTTAAATTTGGTACACCTCATATCATAGGAAGGTTATATTCTGCCTACAAATTTCATTCTATTTCATTAAAAAGGGAACAAAGGGACAGTAGAAAGAAATCAGATTTCTGAACTTGATTCATGCATGAAGCAAACTAAGTGGCTTCCACTTTGACACAAGTCAGGTTTGACTGTTTTATGAGTTGTTATACTAAATTCAATAAATGAATTCGGCTGTTTGACAAACTTTTCCAGGATCCCCACCAGTTTATGGTAGGAGCATTTTGGTATGGTGCATTCCCACCTAAATCTGGAGGACTCCTGTTATTTGCTCCTGTCCATTCAACAATTCGAAAATGTGCAAATGCAAGTAGATAAATAGGTACCAATTTGGTCAGAAGGTAGCAGCATTCCGTGTGACTTGGCATATAGGCATGCTGACCACATGACCATGGAAATGTCTTCAGACAATGCTGGCTCCCTCAGCTAAGAAATAGAGATGAGCATCACCCCCCTAGAGTCAGACAAGATTGACAGGGGGACCTGTATTGTATTGTATTGTATTGTATTGNATTGTATTGTATTGTATTGCATTGCATTGCANATTGCATTGCATTGCATTGCATTGCATTGATTGTAATATAACAGGGGAAACCTGTACATTATATCCTGCATGTCCTTTATATATTAAAAGTAAACCAATCATAAAAGCCTTTCATAACTAATAGCACGCTAACCATGTACTAATATAAGTACATACATTTCTCTTTCAAGCTCTGCTTTCAGTGTTGTAAGTTGTTGAAAGCAATTTTGTTTATTTTCGAATTCATCAGACAATTGCATTTCCAAATCATGTATTTCTTTCTGCAGGTAACAATTAAAGTATGAATGTACTTTTACAACATACCATTTAAAATAACATCATTAGCATACTAAACAATATAAATTTTTGGCATTTTCTGGTTTAAAAAAGCCCATTGGTTAAAATGTGTTTACCTTTATGACCATGTGGTTCATTTAACAACCACTTAGCAACTGCTAACAATCATCACAAAACCTGACATAAAATCAAGTTTGATCACATGGTGCCTTGACTTATAACCAAAATTCTGGTCCCAAATGTGGTGGTTATGTGTTCTAACTGTTCGTATAACAAACATAAATGAAATAAGTCTTTAAATTAAACTTTAAATAGCCACTTACAGGCAGTCTTCACTTAAAAACCACAACTCCCTGGCTCGGTGACATAGTCATTAAGCAAGACATCATGTGACTGCAGTGGGCTAATGACTTCATTCTACTGTGATTAAATAATTCACTTGCAGTTGTTAAGTGAGATATCATGTTATTGTGATTTGTGATTTTACTTCTGCCTTCTCCATTTACTCTGCTTGTTGGAAGCTGGCTATGAAGTGCACAAATTGAGATTATGTGACTGAGGACACTGTCTTAAATATCTGTCAATTGTAAAGTACCCACATATTGACCACATGACTATGGGGACACTGCAATGGTTGTAAGTGTGAGAACTGGTCATAAAATTACTTTTTAATCACTATTATAACCTCAGATGGTCACTAGCAGGGCAGTCATTAGGCAAGGACTGCCTGAACGTAAGTATTTTGTATGACTTAATAAAAACATAAATGGTGGCCTCTTTGCAATTAATTTAGCTATTAAAGCTCTAGAGATGATATGTGTCTCACTAGCTGCTTCCAGATAGATGGTTCCTATATGAAACTGTGCAGTATTTTTCTTTCTTTCTGACATACTGGTAATATTATTATGAACAGTAAAAACAATTATTGGTCATATATGGGAGAATTATACATTAAAAATCCTGCATATTTTGCCACTTCTAAAACTCTAACAATGACATACAGCTGTTACATAAAAATAGTAAAGAAGTACCACTGAGTAGATGCAGGTAGTCATAAAAGAGAGAAATGCATGCTTATCTGCTATTCAAGAGGTTGACAAAGGGTCTAGTACAGGGGTGTCAAACTCAAGGCCCGAAGGCCTGATTTGGTCCATTGGGTGCTTAAATCCGGCCCATGGGGCCAGCCTGGAGATATCAAGGGACTGGACTGTGGTACCTCTGGCAGCTAAAACGGGGCATGTGTGGGCCCCCGTGCCTTGTTTTCACTCTCCATGGCCTCCTGCAGCCCTCTGCCAGTCAAAAACGAGTTGAAGAATGGGCCAAAAAATGGGGCCAAAACGGGATGAAAAGCAGGTTCAAAAGAGGCCAAAAATGGGCTGAAAAATGGGCTGAAAATGGGCCAAGAACAGCTGAAAAATGGGCCAAAATCAGGCCCAAAGGTGGCCAAAAATGGGCCCAAAAACAAGCTGAAAACAGCCAAATACGGGTCAAAAAGAGGCAAAAAATGGGCTGAAAAACGGGTCAAAATGGGCCAAAAGACAGGCCAAAAAATGAGCCATGTTGCCCATTTTCAGCCAGCAGAGTACTGTAGGAGGCCATTCAGGATGAAAATGAAGTGCAGGGGCCCCAAGCGCGGACCCTCTGTGCCCTGTTTTGGCAGGCAAGATGCTGCAGGAGGCATCCACCCTGCCCCCCCCACACACACACCACCAGCCTACAGAGGAGAATTACAATGTTGATCTGGCTCTCGAAGAAATCCAGTTTGACACCCTTGGTCTAGTATATATTTATTTTAAATAGGAAGATATTTTAAACTATATTTTTGTAATAATTATACTGTATGTAAATATCAAAATCTATCAGAACTTACAATACCTCTCTTGTCTGAAGAGTGTCCTTTAACTCTATTTCTCTTTCTTGTAATTTTTCAATGGTCTTCTCAAGAATTTGTTTTCCATGTAAAAAATCTTGGACTTGTACCTATTCAAAAGTTAAAATAAATTAAAAATTGACACAAAATGAATAAAGTTTCATTCTATTATTGTGACAAGCTTTCTATTTCTTTACACTGACACTGTAAGTCCTTCCTCCCAAGTCCTGCTTTGTGGGCACATCGTTGGGTGTGTGTATTCTTGAGAGAGATGAGTGAAGAACCTTAAGAGAGTATGTGTCAAGTGCAAGGAACCAAGAACAGCACAATAAACTATTCGATGTAATTTCTTTATTGCTGTTTGCTGAGAGACAGAAATCTTGCCTGATTAAAACACACTCTGCATCAGTGGTCACCAACCAGTCCGCAAGAAAATTTTGTGATCCACAGAGAAATGTCACCCCCAAAG
>AZIM01004306.1:67251-77949 GCA_000516915.1 Ophiophagus hannah | reverse complement strand
ATGGTCATGTGATTTACATTCAAATGCTTGACAACTGGTTCATATTTATGGTGGTTGCAGTGTCCTGGGCTCAGGTGACCATCTTTTCAGACCTTCTGACAAGGAAAGTCAATGGAAGCCGGATTCACTTAACAACCATGTTACTAATTTAACAACTGTGATTCACTGAACAACTGTGGCAAGAAAAGTAGTAAAATGGGACAAAACCAGCTTTAAAAAATTCTCACAGGGCAACGTACATTCTGGGCTCAATTGTGTTCGTAAGTTGAGGATTGCCTGTATTGTCATATTGAGAACAGAACCCGCACATCATACCATTGTGGTGATGTTGTCTCCTTATCACTGATGAATACATTGATTCCCATTCTTTCCTCAAATCAATGAGTAATTGTTACATTACTATCCTGGTTCAGAATGGTTATAAAGCTGCAGGTGCCTTCCTAGACCAGAAAGATCTGCATTTTGTATTGCCAACAGACAATTTGGTATATGCTGTTTTCTAAAGCAAAGGCCTTAATAGTTTGCACTCATAAATTAAGCCCAGCAAAGTGGATATTGTACCAATGACTAGTTGAAAGGATATGTTAATTTCTCTTTTGAATTGCTTCCTAATTTCAGTTTCCATCTCATGGTTGTCCAACTCTTTAGAGGTATTTCCACTTTTTAGTATAAGTTACATTTATGTTATATATGTTATATGTTGAGTATATTTTAATATATGTATATCATAGATACTGAGAATATATGATGTATCAAACATTTAAATAGGAACAAATTAGGAATTTACAGCCAAGTCTTTTATTTCTCTTTTGTTATTCTCTGAATAATCCCCTTACTCCTCATACATGCCCATTGTAATGAAATTTGTCTCTATTCGCATAATAGAAGGCATTTTTTAAAAAATAAAACCAAAAAAGAGCCTTATCAGAGATATAAAAGTTCATTAACTGATTTTTTTCTGATAGCAACAGCCCACCCTCTCCCTAATTCTGTAAGTATTTATATGTATATAAAGTTATCAACACTTATTAACACAAAAATGCCTGCAGAACTGGCACCCTTTGTTTTAGAATAATAAACTGAATTTAAAACAAAATCTTCACATCTTGAAAACATAACGTAATAATCAGTCTCCTTTTGAGAATGAAAATGTTCCAACAATCATGCCTGCATAATTTATCACTGAGCAATGAATCAAAAACAGTAGAGCAATCATGATAAAAATGTAATCCAACGATCTTGGATGAGAGAGAACTACATACTGTACAACAGTTCAGTTTAATGAATTTCTATCTTTTTTCTTCTTCAAAACATCACTCCTCATCCAAATTAAGTAAACTTATTTTTAAAGAGAAACACCATCAAGTCACAAACAGGCCTTTTATTACTGCTACTGCACCATCTTGACATGCAAGGAACTATGTAGTCAAACTGTAAACAGTTAAATCTTTTCCCTTCCTGGAAGAAAATGAAAATATAATATAAACACCAATTATATTTGTATACCTTTTTTAATTAACACAACTCCACCACTGGTAAGAGTTTATACCTCTGTGCATAATTACCACAATAGCAGCTCTGCAGACTAAGAACTGCTGTTCTGTTCTTCCTTGGGATTTTAACAAGTCCACTGGAACATGTAATCTGCTATTACCAGTTTTGAGTACATACCAACTTCAACTAAAATTGTGCATTTAATGTACACTGCAATGAATAAGATTAAGTAAACAAATTAAGTACTTAAACAGCATTTCTATTATTTAAATGCATTTTGTGTTTTCTAGATTTGAGACCAGGAAGCCTAAAGAGCATGTTATCAAATTGATTAAACCTCTGAAAGACCCTTTTCTCATTAAATATGATGTTAGTCTTCCTTATATTTAGAGAACTGTATTGTAGCAATGTGTGTGTGTGTGTGGGGGGGGGGAGAGAATCTGTATATGGGNNNAATGTGTGTGGGGGTGTGGGGGGGGGAGAGAATCTGTATATGGGTAGGTAGGGGCTGGTAGAAGGAGACACAGAAAAATGGCAAAAACCAGATCTCCCTTCTATGGGAACCTAATTGGATCACAAAACCTTTCATCAATAAAAGAACGGCTGCTGAAAACATAAAGTGTATTCACAATTAAGCAGCAATTATGAAGCAATAAAAGTGTATCATAATTATTATTTGTTTTCAAATATCTAGACCAATGGTTCTCAGATTATGGTCTAGGAAACACCAGTGGTTTATGAGGTTCTGCAGATGGACCCTTGTGAGAGTATGTCCAAAATATTGGGGCACTGCCACATCTAATTAGATTCTGGCATAGCCACCCCAAATTTCACAAGTTTCAAATGAGCAAAAATGCATTGAGATTTGGAATACTGCAAATATTTTAGATATGTGAGGGTTTTTTTTAAAAAAAAAACTTTGATTTAATGTTGGAGTTTTATGGACACTATAGGAAGATATGTATCCTCTGATGCCTACAGGTACCAATTTGCTCACCCATAGCTTATGAGGTGACTTTTGATGAAGCAGTAGTCTGCATAAAGAAAAGGATGGAAATTGACATGCTAAAAATTGTTTCCTTCTTTCCTTTTGATAGGCAATTTGCTAATGGCCTATACTGAAAAGTCATTCCAACAGCCTTGAGGAAGAAAACTGTTAGTAGGCCATTGGATACTTCAATGTATGTTTTATTAAGGGAGAAGAATATATATTTGCTTCTAATAGGGGAGATGACTTTTAATAGCTGCAATAAAAGGTAGAATATAGTCAGAACAACATTATTCGGTAGTGATTATGGCAATGATTTTCCCATTGGATACTAAGGCTAAAATCTGCAACAAGCTTTAAGTCCATGGATTTCATGGGCCATCAGTATTATTAGTATTACCAGTATTAATGCAAAATTCAAGGCAGTTTTATATAGGAATGTAAAGGTTTTCAACTCCGCCCTTTCATGTTTTGCAATTCTTAACATGGCTGTAAAGGGGAGGGGAAGAATGGTTGTGGATACCTTGCTGATGGATTGGTTCCCCCCCCCTCTTACAATGAGTTAGTTTGGCAAGGAATACAGGAATGAGCTTTCTGCTGCATTCCACATTCTGAACTCTTATACTTTACCCTGCTTTTGAAAGATATGTTGATATTAATGTATCCAATTTTTTACTTATTGAAATACATGTATTTTATTCTTGTTATATTTGGCTCACTGAAATACATGTTTGTATTTCTAGCTTGAGTTCTATTGTCATACCTGGCAGTGATAATATTTACAGTATATCCCTAATTATGTCAGTTCTTGTTTGATTTAATTAAATGTGTCCGAATAGTGATCAAACTGAAACACTGGTAATCCATTACTTCTAACTATGTAACGAGTCCTTCAAAATATTTAACATTTCAATAATATATTTCCTTTCCCATTATAAAGCAATTTATAATTTTTTCCTTTTTTCCTGGTAAGGATACTAAAAAAATTGTGGAGAAATATTTTATATTACTACTGATGTTAAAATATTTTCTTCAGGTTCAGCCGATATATTCACATTGCCCATTAGGACTTTGGGGGCTCAGTGGGAAGAAGACATGTTAATTCATCTAAGTTGATACTTCTTACCATCATCTTTGCCACCATCCAGAGATCGCCTCCATAAAAACTGAGGCTGTATTTTAGCTTTCAATGGAAACTCTTTTAAAAAAAAGTTTGGGGAGGGGGAGAAGAATAAAACATTACAGAATATACAAATGCATTCTTGTTTTCTCAGACGCAAGTCCCTTGACGGGTTGAAAGGTGATGCTTTCGATTTCTGATTCCCAAACTCTTATCTTTAGACTCTGAGGGCTTCTGTTGTGAAATGTCTATCAGTGCACTTGCAATTGCCAGCCCTGTAAGAAAAGAGAAAAAGAACCATGTAATACACCATTGTAAAAATATTTTCCCAGTTTCTTTTATTCTTTTATGGATATACATACTGCAGGTTTTGAAAATGCTTTGGAAGTTTTATTTCAGTCTTTGCATGAGGATGGCCCTCAGTGTTACCATTTAAGGCAGCCATGTCTTTTTTTTTTACAAACATTCATATGAGTATTCATAGGAGACAAGATTAAAGCCAATGAACTGATTTAATTGATAGCAGAGCTTTTCACCTATGTCATTTTTTTGGTCCGTATCGGTTTTTGAGCGAGAAATAAAATTTCTAACTTCCATGGAGTAATGCAGCTTATTATTAATATTCATGCGAGTTCTATAAACTGGACAGTGGGAGTGAATGCTATTTCATTGGAAAACAGTAATGAAGTTATTAAGATTTAAATACTAAGCCTGGCTCTGAATTTGAAATATGCTGCCATAACTTGCTCTTCAGGTTAGTGATGTGGACACCTGGCTTTCCATCATGCATGCATATGGAAACATGTCTCCCAAGGCACATATATTCTCCTATTTAGTTATTGGAATGGCATTATGTTCTGTTGAATGGAATTCTGAGTTGAGTTCATCCATTCTGAGAAGGCTCCAAGGCAAAATGAGTCTGCCACTGGAATAGCGTTTTTTCCAACTTTTCAAGGGGGCAGTGGATTGAAGAAACTGGGCATTTAATGTATTGTTTTGTTTTCTTGTACCTCGCCACTATACACAACATCTATCTGGCATATTCAAAGTTAATTAAATACACATGTATAATGAAATCCTTTATTATATTGCATTTATCAAATCCTTTTGCCACATAATTAACATACATAGCAAGTTAACTGGGCTAATATTCCTGGCACAAAATTATTCTTAACTGAATGTTAGTATTAATCCTTGCTTCATTTCATTTGCATTCATTCCAGGATGAACTTATTAGCAAAATATATGCAAACAAAATGGTAAGAAAAATGTCTGGCACTTGACATTCTTCTGATGAAGTAAACATATACTGGGATTTAGAGTCTGGCTGTGTTACTCCAAGTATCTATCAACATTGGTATACTGACTAGAACAGTATTACTGCAGCAATACCCAAAACTCCACAAATGGGTTTATTCCTGTGTACTATCCATAGCATAACTTTAAGATATTAAGAAGACCTCTAATCATGGCTACTGAAGAAGAATTCTTATTGATCTCTGAATTCTAACTTGTGTTTTTACTCTTAGTTTAAAACATTCATTGTATTACTTTATATGTGACTTTAACCATAGAGTGATTTTCATTAATATCTGCTACGGAATACCTCACTGTCGGTCTAATGTTATGCATAATAGTAGAATGTCTCATCACCTCAATTATTCCCTTACCAAAAGGTTTTATTTTATAGGAAGCGAGATATCATCTCCAAAATAATTCTTGAAACTTCTGACTGACTAGGCCATTGATTTCAGCATTATGATTTCCCAATTCTTAAAATCATATGAAATATAGTTTATTAGCTAATATAGAATTAATGTAGAAAAGAAAATCTCAATTCCATAAATACGATTGCCTCAGGTTCCCAATTATTATGGCTTCCATCCATATTGTGTCTGTTTCCCACTGTGTCACCTTCCCTCTTGTGCTGTTTAGGCCACATTATTGTGACTGCATTCAATAGAAAGTAATAGAAAGGATAAGATCAGTTTATTAAATGAAGGATTATTCTTTGGTTATTCTGCTTCTACAAGAGAACAACTAACTCCCTAGNCTCCCAGAATTCCTCAACTAGTCATGCTGGCTGGGCAATTCTGGGAGTTGAAGTCCACAAATCTTAAAGTTATTAAGTTTGGAGACTCCTCAAATTCATATTTTTCTACCAAGGTTTATTTGTGTGCTATTCCACTTATTTTGTTTAGGATAACAACTATGAAGGAATCATGCTTTTCAATCTAATACTGTGTTCTGAGTCCTACCAACATGCTGGTAAAGTTCCATTAAAATCAGGTCAGACCAGAAGATCATTTCTCAAAGCATCACACAAACCATCCAAAGAAATTTACTTACTGTTTTCTCTGGGTTCAACACCCTTTCTTGTTATCAAAGCAATCACAATTAACTGAAGGATCAATTCATTATTTTATACTGGCATCTAAAAGAATTTCATTTACCAAGTCAAAATGATGCACATATGCTGCCGGCTAGTAGAATTTACATCAAAATGCTACCCAAGAGTCAATAAAAATGCTGAGGCTTAAATATTTATTATATGCTTTACCTTTATTTAATAGGTTTGCCCACCTAGACAGTTAATATTATTGGCTGGAAATGTAAATTCTATGATAGCTACCATTTATTTCCCCTATTTTCATAGCTTGCTTAATTTACTGTCCCTTCACGCATTCCTGTTTGAAAACACCTTCCCACTGAGCTGACTGCTCTTATTTTTCAACACTGAAGCTATCATGTAAAATTAACATGGCTCAATGCCGTAAGTCATCTGCCTAGTTTTTTAACATGTAGATACTGAGGTTAATCTAGAAATGAGATCTGTCTTTTCCAACACGCTTCAATCTAGCATTCTCTGGATTAATTGGGATTCAGTTTTTAAAATGGCTTGAAATTGGGAAAACACATTGTATGAAAGACACCTGTTGTGAGAATATGTTAATTATTATTACGTACAATGATTTTGATGAATTTTTCCTAAAGAGCAAGAATAGTTTCTTTTACCAAATGCTTACACACAAATATTAAATGTGTGTCCAATAAAATAAAAGTGGGAAATTACTATTATTAATAAAATAATGTTATATGTATTTGAACAGAGAGAAAACCAGTGTTATTTCGGTTACACATAGAAATATAATAGTCATCTTGAAAGACAATATGATGGCAATAGTTAAACAGTGAACTTCTACCCATAAAATTACTTGTGTGCATATATCTGTTGAACAATTAATAAATATAGAAATAAAATGTACCACATCAAAGCAGATTGCTTGGCAATGGTTTGTAATTTAGATATAAGTGCAACATTGAACGTTTCATTAGAACAATAGACTTTGAAAGTGGTTTCGTTTTGAGCGAATCTTTCCTTTCCAAAACTTTTGCAACAGGAAGGCTGCATTATACATTTTATTCCCGCCCCCCCAGCAAAACAGCTTCATTAGGCACGAAAGGTTAATTGTAGCCTTAAATGCAATTCAAGCAACAACACGCAAGTATGTGGTGAATGGAGCAGCTTGACAGAAGAAGCAGCATGCTATAAACTGTTTGCCCCGCTGAAATGTTTTACTACCTCATTTACTAACTGTCTCCTTTTACTGCTTGTATTCGTAGTTCTTTTAAACCTTTAATAGCTACAGTTTTATTTCAATGTAATCAGATTTAAATAGAAATACTATGGCTGAGGATATTTAAATGTTTTCCTCCCTTGCTGTTTTATATAGATACACACTAACTGTTGTAAGGCCACATTATCTTCCAGAATAAGAAGGCAACACTTTATACTCCAGCCTTACTTGGTGTTGGATAATGCAAGCTTTTCCCTTTCTGCTATTGTTAATTTTAATTAAAAATTTATCAAGTTCACATTTTTCTCCTTTGTTCGACTAAAGGGTATTAAAGATGACCTGCTAGGTTTGGTTAGGAAGGTAATTGCAATACAATTTTTCCCCTTTAAATATATATTATTGTAACGTATCATCCTGGACAGATAACTTTATTAGATAAGATTACATTTTCAGGAATTTTCACATTATTATGCAGAATCCGAACATTCACAATACAGAATAGAGGTATAATAAAGCATACATTGGCACACGATGTTTTAAATCTTTTAACCAAATAAAAGAGAACGACCATTAAGTAATTAAATGAAATAATTAAGAAGAACTGAAAAGAAAAAAGGTGCTCCCGTAATGCTAGTAGAAAATCAAATGCTTCGCCCATCAAACTTGTTCCATCATTACTGCAATTTTTCATTTTATTTCTCCTGCTCTAAAAGCTATTGTAACACGGACAGTAAACTAAATGTAGCTGCATTAGTGCTGTGAACTCATTACTCACATTATTACTGTCAGGGATCCCGATGTCCCTGAAAGTTAATGCAACAGTTTTAAATCCCACTGAGAAAATGATGGAAATTAAAATGCCTAATCTGTGGTTACACAGATCACCATAGAGCTCAATAAGTGTATCTTCATCTTTATCTCATCAGCACTATTTATAATTACACGCTGCTCCCTTTTTAAAAAAACTGCATCCTGTCATTTATTATCTCCATTTCACTGCACTAAAGCACTCTGCAGGTACATAAGAAAATATCCTGGTTCATCAGCTTTCAACCATTTGTAGCAGTGCCTATACTTTCTTCTTTCATTCATTCAACTCATCCCTTTCTGGAGTTTTAAAAAAAAAGAAGTGCAGTCAAACTAGAGGCCTAGAGCCATGTCTTATTGTCTATCTGGATTATTCATATTATACCAAACAAAGTTTTACCCCCTTCGATTTGGTTCAGCTGAGCTTACTTGGAAACAAGTAATATTGAAGCTAACTGAGGAACTCCTGTGCTTTCCTACTGTTCATTGTTGCAAGTCATGGTGTTCTCTATATGAAGCAAAATTTGAACTTTGAAGAAACAGGATGGGGAAAGTCTTGATTCTTTTGAATTTAGGTATTGTAAAAGACTCCTGAAAATACTGTGGACAGCCAAAAAAACAAACAAGCATATCAAGCCAGAGTTGAGGAACAAATGACTGGGGTCAAATAATACTACTTTAGACACATTATAAAAAACCAAGCCCTCTATAATATTAATCCTTCTAAATATTCCTGACAAGATGTACAACCAGGAGGATCACTACTATCTTTATTGTGAAGTTACATTAAATAAAATTCTTGCAAGACTGAAAGTATTTCTACCTTCTTTTCTTTTTTTAGTTTATAGAAAACTAGGGAAACTTCTGAACTGCTTTTCATACTTTTCTCTCACATGGGAACAAAGCTATCTCTTTTCGCACCATTGACCTGATTGTGGGTCTCACTCCTATCTCACAAGGTCAATCCTATATACCATCACACTAGAGACGGCTGTAATACTGGGAAAGGAGAAGAAAACAAGAAGAGAATGACCATTGGCAGGTGGATGGACTCAGTCACAGTGGTGATGCGTACAATGTTGGAAGTTCTGAAAGAAGAGGTTAGAGACATGGAGAAGATCTAGACATATGGTTGTTAAGAGTCAACATTGACTTGATGACACATCGTTCAATTGGTTCTTACAGGTGAGACTTTTTCTATAGGGCATCACTGGTTTCTCTATATGATTTCTCCTTCTCTTTCTCTCCTTTGTTTGGTTTATTCTTTCATTATACTACATTTTGTTATGTCTGAACAAAGTTGTTTAAATTAGGTTCCTGATCTTTTCCTCATTTGACTCCTTCAATCTTCTGGTCTAAAATTATTTTTATTCTAAAATTCTTCTATTTTAAGTTATGATATGGAAAAGGATATTCTTATAAGTACTGATTTGAAGAAGAACACCTTTACTATAAATTATAAACAATGGTATACTTTAATTTTATGGGACAAAAAACTCAACTGAGTACATTTGTGTTGGGCAGTATTACATGAAGAAAGTTGCTACAACTCTTAACTCTAAATCTATAACAAAATAAACATTATATTTTTAGCAGACAATAATGTATTCAGAATTAAAGCTGAGCATTCTAGAAACAATTTGTGTACAAGTCACTATCTAATATTGAACCCAGCTTCATAAAAATTCAATTAAAAGGTTTTTTGAGTGTAGATATTTAATGCATGATAGATTTTTTTAACCCACATAATCACTTTCCATTTTCATTAATAGCGAATAGTTAATCAAAAGAAAACATATTTCCACATTCATCATTCTAATTTGCTTTCCAGAAAATTCTTATTGATTTGTGACTTTACAAGTAGATGGTGTAATACATTAATTACATATGCAACCTGTGAGTTGTTCAAGGTAGAACATAACATAATGATTATAGTGATGCCTCTGAAAGATTATTGCTTTGCAGGTTCTTTTCTTCATCAAATACTATTTTCTGCTATTAAATTAGTATCAGTGCATTCAGGTGAATAAGAATACATTAGTACTATTATTACTGGAACAGAGACAAGCTTAAGTGGAAAGTTGACAATTGTTCCCTTCTACTTTTCAATACTTTTCATTTTTTTAAAAAATAGACTTTATTGAATTTTTATTACATTAAAAACATAAGAAATATATCACTCAATAACAGCTATTTGTAATGCTTATTGTATGACAATAATTCATGCATTATTTACAGGTATTAATTTATGCGTAATTACATTCTTATTCTATCTATTACTTATATTTAATAATTACCTATCTTTAATCTATCTCTGATCTATCCAGCTATACCCACACCTTATAAAATATTGAAGCTTCTTTATCTTTTAAACTCAGCATTAATTTATCCATTTCAGCACAGTTCATAACTTTTTGTATAACCAGTTTCTCTGCGGGTATATATGGCTGTTTCTAACATTGAGCAAAGGCAATCCTGGCAGCAGTCAATATGCGTAATAATAAATATTTTGTGCTCTTTACATATTGTTTTTTGAAGATCCCCAATAGGAAGAGTTCTGGTTCTAGGTCTAATTGTTCATTGGTGATTTCCTGTAGCCAATCTTTGATTTTAAGCCAATATTTTCAAGCCTCTGGGCAAGACCACTACATATGATAATATGTTCCCTCTTTTTTTTTTTTTTTACATACATTTCCAACATACATATAGGA